>CM077107.1:3700580-3720066 GCA_039619505.1 Cimex hemipterus | reverse complement strand
TTTTTTTTTTTTTTGTTAATAAACGATAAAAATTCATCAAATTATGCATCTTTTTGAATCATTTTTTTTACGAGGAGGGTTCGCAACAGCCGAGGTCATATAAGCCCTCAGGGTGACGTTGTTTTTGAAAAAAAGCCCATTTATAAGTACGTTGGGTTTGAATGCAGGGCCGATGGATTCGAACCCGGGACCTTTACCTTGCAGTGATGAACGCCGTGTCAAAGACTGAACCTTGCGGCCACCGACGCCCCGTCAACTTTATTATTTATGAAAAGTTACAAATTTTAGCACACAATATGTAGCAAATATTTAATTATGACTTGTGGTCTGTTGTGTGTTGTGTTAGATACTCCAAGCTCGGCACATCGTGAAACAAACAGAATAATTCAAAGCAAACTTTTTTTATAGTCAATCAAATTTTACTCGAATAGGTAGTTACGAACTTCAATGCAGAAAAATTCATTTTTTGACGTCATCCATACTGCAGTATTTTGACAAAATTTCGAAGAGAATTCCCCGAAAGTAAACCATCACATCACACATATGTGCAGGTACGAAAATGACATAGTAGACATCAATAACAACACCTTAAACTATATACTAATAAACCTGAACTCACAAAAGCGTTCAATTCCCCATCCAAATTAGAAATATAAAAATCTTTCTGTATTTAACAATGACGTGTTCGTAAGTCCTTCATCGTGAAGATAATCGTACAATGCATGAAATCCGGTTCGTCGTAAACATTAAATCTGTGAGTAGAACCATCATTTAGAAAACGTTTATAATTGGCTATGTTAACATGAAATAATGCTAATGAATGCACAAGGTTGGAAGATTGAATACAAAGAAGGCAATTGTTTCTATTATACCGACATATTTTTAACGGCAGCTTATGAAGATTCTCTTTCCATCCTTAAGAATTTTCCCAAGAAGGAGAAAAGTCGAAATCGTAATATTTAAAAATAATTTGCAAATGAGAAAACCAGGCAATCACTCTCGATAATTGTTGTAGTCGTATCACTGGAGAGCCGGGTAAAAAGAAGAGATCAACACTAAATCAATGTGAAGTTTGAGAGTAGTACAGTTAATGAACAGAGTAGATTGCGAAAAGTTTCCGAATACAAAAAAAGAGTTAGCTGAACATAAAGACAATAATTTCCTGTTAAAAAAATTGAACTTTTCCCATTGAAATGTGTGGTGATAAGTGACCGTTAATCGATAATTATTTAGAAATCGTGAGTAAATCCCAGCCCTTGAAGATGATTTTTAATAAAGATCGAAACGTGGCACGATAAAGAAAATGTTTTTCTGAAAATTATTCAGATATCGTGAGATGCGGTCTGGTGTGATGTAGGTTTCAGAAAAACATTTTCTTTATCGTGCCAACGTTTCGATCTTTTATTGAGATCATCTTCAGGGCTCCATTGAGTCAAAGTATTGCCATCGCCAAACCTTTCAAAGGATGGAACGGGATAGAACATTAAATCATTTTTTAAATTTCACTTCGATTCGAACATGATTTGACAGAAGTCACCGAAGTTCTGTTTATAGTCATTTTTGCGCCAGTTGCTTTCAGAGAAAGTTGTTTAGTCCAACTAACTCTAACAAGGGGAGAACCAAGTTGGTGGATCAAGGATTTGGACCATACATTTTGTGGAGATTCTACTCTCCAAAATATCTTTAAAAAAAAATATATATATATATATATATATATATAGAGAGAGAGAGAGAGAGAGAGAGAGAAATCGGTCATCTAGGTTTTGAAAAAATGATGTTGGAGCTTGCACTAGGCATGAGTGAGTATCAGTCAAAAAATCAATTTACACACATTTCCGCGAAAGTCGGATTTTATAACGAAAAATGAATCCAAACCATTTTCTGACATGCTTTGCTTCCGGAATATTTGTGCGAAATGCAATTTTTATGCAAAAAAATCAGTTTTCTATTTATTTATCTGTTTAAGTCATACCAAATTGGAATGTTACGCATGGGATTTGTAGAACATTTTTGCTTTTTTACCAACAATGAAATTAATAAACCATTTTATGTTTAAATTTCTATATAACGATTTACGCTCCGACCGGAAAAATGGATATTTAAATTCGAACAAAAATTTATATTTAGGAATCTCTAGAGATAGTAAAACGAAATTTCATATTAGTTTTGAGAAAAACGTTTATGATTTAGTTTACTTGAAAAAATATTTGGTTTTTAGAATTTTTTTAGTTATTTATAAACATTGATAATTAGGGATGGCTAGCTCAAGATTTGCGAAACCAAAAATTTAATATTAGTCTCATGAAAAAAAGTATGATTTAGTTTACTTTGAAAATATTTGGTTTTTATCAATTTTTTAGTTATTGATAAAAACTACTCATTTATTACTACATTTTTTATATTAATGTACATAATAAATGTTGTTAAATGGTATATTCTCATAGTAAAAGTGAGGGAATTGAAAGGTGAAACAAAAATATTAAAAACCAAAAAATTTCAACTTTCAGATTTTTTGGCGAAACCCAGGCCTATTTACAAGAGATAGCTGATAAATTTCTGACATTTTGGAGTCAAAGATTGGAACCAAAAAATGTTTGAACCAAATCCGTGACCCGCCAACCTTGTTAATTTCGGTTTAAGTCATTTTATTGTTCATGAAAATCCATCCCAATTCGTAATTAAATGGTTTCCCGGGTAAATTCTCAGTGGCTAAAGAGTCAAGAAATATACATTGTTTCCTTTCCTGAATCATTATTTACATATAAAAGTAAATGTATGATATAATGGCGTTTAATTTTTGACGTAAGTTGTTCATTTGTAAATTTGTTATTTTGAAGGAAACAACTTTAATCGTATCCGAGCGGTCGTGGAGGCTGTGAAAAATTTGGCTCGAATCGGCAAAGAGGGATAGTGATAAACCAACCTGTTGACACACGATTCTTGATAGTGAGTGAATTTGTTTGTAATTTATAAACTGTTCTTCATGGAAAAACGCAATGACTAAACAAAACAGAGGGGAGGAAATTGAAGTCATTTTCGTGCCCGATGAGGACGTCGGCGTGGTCGTTGACTGTTTCGCCAAGTCAAAAACGGCCGAGAATGAAAGCAGGACGAGTTAGTGTTGTTGTTGTTGAAAGCCAGTATTTTTTTAGGGTTTTCTTGGTTTATGGTATTTTTGTCTCTTTCTCAGAAAGGAGATTGAACGCTACTCCGAAGAGGGATGAAACTCCGAAGACGATTTTAACCAAATCTGGTCGAAAGGTGGTTCGCAAGTACAAAACACTGAACGTCTCTCTTCTCGCCGATCCAAAATCTGACTGCTCCTCCTCGGAAATAAGCGACGTCGAGCCGTTGGACGACTGCGAAAAGCCGACCGGTAGTACATTTCAATTACACACGAAAATTATTTACTTTTATTTTCTTTTTCCCTTTTATATACTAGAAATAAAACATACGGTTGTTTTTGTTGTTGTTTTTTCCATTTTGAGTTTCTTAATTCGGTTTTGTTACAAGCAACAAAAAACAAAAAAAACGAGATGACCTCAAAACCCTAAGTCCATGCATTGTTCCTTACCACTTGGTTTTCTTGTTATTACGCAGAAATGCTTCCTTGGCCTTTGGAAGACTCGCATCCTATTTATGAGCAAGTAGATACAAGGATAGGTAAGTGACGACACTTTCACACAGGCTGAAGGTTTTCCTTAAAACTATACGAAATTTGCAAGACAATACGATTTACAATCCCTTGCCTTCTACTCATGTGTAATGGGCCTTTCTATTAAGGTATTGGGCTGAAAGTTGGTTACCAACACATTGGATTTTTGGATCAGATCATCCAAAACCAAAGGGATTCTGCCAATATTTTATCTTAAATCAACAACATTAATAGACTTCATGACCACCACTTCCAGTAATGTTTTCTTCACTATTTCAATGTGAAAATACATCAGTAAAGATTCCATTTTCTTTTTCACATCGTTCGCACTACACAAGCTCACTTGTTTCCCATCAAGTATCTAATCTTTTCAATTTGTTTTTATATTCACAGTTTGTAGGTCCAGTCAATGCTATTCATGATAATCCAATGCATCCGACCAGGTTTTGTGCAGGCTCATTATTCCATTCCACATTTCAGCGTTTTTCAGCACTAGAAGAATGAACAATTGAACCAGTGTGTTTACTAGTAGGAGGTCTTAAGTCCTCCTTCGCTTCCTTGCTCTGATTCACCCCCCCCCTCCAGATATACTAAAAGTCGATTGTCTTTCATTGGCCAAGATTTGTTTAGTGTGTACATACCTTTAAAACAACAAAACAGAGAAATTTCTGTATTGCAGTCGTTGAATATTGAAAGACCTATTTTAAGGTCATCATCAGCAACAAACAGTCTTATACTGTTGATCATTGGCCACTTTTTCACTCACAAACATTCTGGATCAAGTTGGTCTGAAGACTGAACTTAATTCCTTGGAAACGTTGGGACTGAGTCTGTCTTCAAGGAAATTTGAGATCACCTGTAAAAACTTAAATATATCAATCTGCATATAAAATTGTTGATAGGCTTAGGAAAGAACTGAATTTACTTTCTTCTTCAAGTCCATACTTTGATCCAGTGTTCATGAGTGAAAAAATGGTTGATACTTTTAATTCTGAAAATGGCTGTCTGATTTTGCATGATTGTCTTTGAGACCATTCTTTCTAGTTAATGGTACAACCCCTTGTGAGACAAATAAATCACATGTCATCTCTGAGTTGTCTTTCAAAATGTATGCAATAATACATGATTATTTACACTGAAAGGTAACTTAAATAGGTACTACTGGAAGCCTCATCAGGTTTCATTCTGTAATGTAAGAGGTTTTTTCCATTCAAAATATTCAACCTGCTTGCTTCCTTTCTTCCTAAACCACCAAAAAAATGCGACTTTGATTTCTTATCCAGAGTTGACTTCTATTCCACTTTACTCTGTCAAAACTCAATAACTTCTTCAATACAATCAGGTTCTTTATAAACATCATACCATAAGGACTATGTTTTCACTTCCAACCTCAGAATCCATTTCAAAAAGCAGTTTTTAGATCTTTCCTCCTATTTTATTATTTATTAATTTTTTTATTATTATTGGGGCATTTTTGGTAAAATACTTTGCAATACACAAACTTTTTTCTGATTAGTTTCTCATGGGCCAAAAAGTTTTGATATATCATGTACAAATATGAGTTTAACTTTTTCTAATTGCAAGATACTATTTGGATCTTAAAGTTTTTTATTTTATTTTTTTAACTCTGAATTCAATGGTGCTACAGCTCTTTACGATGATGATAACGCACTTGGGAAGCAGCTTTTTGGTTTCCAAACGCCTCGTAAAAGGGACGGTATGCTTCAAAAGGCTTCAGAGACTGTCGGCCAGTTAGGCAAGGGCAAGGAAACACCACAAAGGAGGACAGAACAATCAAGTGCAAAGACACCACATGCTGCTAGGACGAAAATTAAAAAAAGTACTGTTCAAATTTAAACAGTTTAGTCAGTTTGTGTTTAAATGTATTTTTCCAGGAATTATTGAAGAAGCTACAAGGCAAAAATTAGATAAGCTTTTAGAAGAAAGTGAAAGCGATTACTTACCTACCACCTCTTCGGACTCTGATGAATCTGATAGTGACGCTGACGAAATTCCGAGTATAAGGACTTTGCAAATTGCTGAATCTTCAAAAGTCCAATCTCATAAACCAAGAGGAGAAATAAACCATAATTTTGTATGTGTGTTTATTTTTATTATAATGGCATTAGAAAGAAAACATTATTTGTATTTCAGCTGTTTACTTCGGATGAGTACTTTGAAAGAAAGAATACACGTTCAGTAACTTCAAATCATACTTTAAGCAAGTTGAAAAATCCCAAAATTCAACAAGATCAGCTGACTTCTCTTTTAAAAAGCATCAATCCTACTCATGAAGCTGCTTTGGGTGATTTACAAAGCTGTAATCAGTCAATGTTCAAACGTTGGTTGTTCTCAATGAGGTGACTTTTACTTTATTTTTGTATTAATTGAAGTTATTATTTTTATTTAATTTTTTAGTGAAGGTTATAATGTATTGGTGTATGGGGTCGGTTCGAAGAAGACTCTACTAGACCTCTTTAGAGACTTGTACCTTAGGGATTGCCTCACAATCGTCGTAAATGGATTTTTCCCTGGAATAACTGTGAAACCTGTAATTTTTGACGTTTCCTTACTTAAATAAGATTTCATTCAAAGATCAGTGCGCTTAAAATTCCAGATATTGGACTGCATAGCTGTAAACTTACTGAAAATAAATAATTTACCAGCACTGCCACACGAAGTGCTCGAAGCTATCGCAGAAAAGCAGAATTCATCAGTTATAAACCGGGTATTTATTATCGTCCATGCCATAGATTCTGGGCTTTTAAAATGTGAAAAAAGTCAAGGTATCCTCTCAAGACTTGCAAGCCTCCCAAAGGTACATATGATCGCCTCGATGGACCACATAAATGGCCCTCTGAGTAAGTTTTATTCCTTTTTTAAGACAAAAATTAATCATACAAACATTCATACTAATTTGTTTCATTTTTATCAAAATCTAAAGTTAATTTGTTCTTTCTTCCTTCATTGTGATTGAGAAGTCTGGGGTATTGCCCATTATAACTAGTCTATAAGTCTATATAAATGTTACAGTTTGGGATCAGAAAAAGTTGAGTGATTTCAACTTTGTTTGGGAGGATGCGACAACTTTTGAGCCATATTTGGAAGAAACGAGTTTCGAGTCTTCATTGATGGTTCAAAGATCTGGGGCGATTGTTTTGTCCGCTCTCAAAAACGTGTACCAATCTCTCACCCGCAACACGCGCGAAGTCTTCAAAATATTGCTTGACCACCAGCTCAATTACACCGGGAGGCAATACCCAGGTAAAGAAATTAATAGGATTTTTCACAGGGTTTATTTGTGTGAATGTCTGTAGTGTTGTGATGTTGATATGTGTAATCTATTGCCCTCGTATCCATAGGTATGCTGTTTTCCGAACTGTACAGGCAGTGCAGGGACAGTTTCATTGTGAGTTCGGACCTCGCACTCAGAACGCAGCTCACTGAGTTCATCGATCACCAAATTGTCAGATGGAAAAAGGATACAGATCACTTGATTATTCCCATAGAAAACCCAATCCTGAAACAATTTCATGGTGAAATTATTGAAGAGTATTAAATTAAAACAGTCATTTTTTTTTTTTTTCACTTTATTATTTATTTATTGCTTGTTACTATTAATTTTGAATTATCTTTAAAATAATTGGTTCTAACCCTAACTTTAACACGTTACTTCCATTTGTTTTACTTTTTATAAAATGCCTTATTTCTTAAACATCTTAATATGTATTGAGTTTTAAAAAAAAAATATATTTGTTGTTTAAACATTAGTAAAAAATGTGTGGTCAAAAACAAATAAATAGTAATAATTATTTGTCTGGGCCAAACCTTCATTCTCAGATATTTTTGGAATCATGGTAAGTAAAATAAATTAGATGGCAAATAATGGTAAAAAGGAACGAAGACGCAACTTTGACAGATCCTTCCATAGATAATAGAGATGTTTGGAGGTAAAGTAGCCCGAAGTTGTAGAAATGGGCCCTAGCATGTACACAGATGGAACAGCGAGTAGGCGGAAGGGTAAAAGGGCCCAACTATACCCTAGCGAAGCCCTCTGGTCTAATCTTAAAATTTACGCAATAAATCTTGGTAGCACAGGAGTTAATATGAAAAATGTGAAAGGTATGCAGCAGAGAGTGCCTAACGGCTTTGGGAAAACAGGATAAAGTGGGTCCCAGAAATAAAATAAAATAAACAGGCTGACCAACTAGATAAAAAAAAGCCCCCTTACCTGTAGGACCAGAACGAAGGTGCACCGGTGGGTGTATATAAGTTGGAACAGGAAAAATGACTTGAGAAAGGAAATCTCAAGCATTGAACAAAGCCATAAGATACAGGGCAAGCTAATTTCAGACCTTGTTTTTTCTTATTCATGGCAATATTTGCACAGGCTTGTTTCTGCCATTCAAAGTCTATATATGTGTCTGCAGTTCTATAATTCTATCGTAAGATGACAGTTTCAGTAGATCTGCCGTTAATTTCTGCAATGGTCTTTTGATGATCTATTTCTATGGTCTATGGTCTATGTTTTGACAGTTTGGTATGCCACAAAAATGTTCAGGGCTGACAGATGCCCTGATTGAACTTTCCTTGGCCAATTTACCATCTTTGAAGGTAAGACAGAACAAGCACATCTAAGCCAAGAGCACAGATTTTAGATTAAAATACAGCAAACTTTATTGGTCTCTAGGAAGTACCAAATGTCACTACATCATGGAATATGAATATTATAATTATTAAATCCTGGGTTAACAACAATAATAGTCCAACAACACTAAAACGTAAAATTTAAAACTTACAAAGATTTCAAAGAGTCTCGGTGGCTTAATCCCCCCATGGCACCCTTTTGGATTTGGTAAATTTACAACCCAGAACCTTGGGCCTTGAAAATCCCTGATGTTAATGTACATGTGTGGGGGTGCAAGCAAAAATATGTCTCAGCTAAAACTATAAAGTTTGCTTTAAAAATACAAAGTATGGTAAAATAAATACCTAAATAAATTAGCAGAAGCCGCCCTACTCAGTGAAAGTCATCCACCTAAATTTTTTAGAAAGAACCAAGCCCATCTTATGCTATGAATTTGATATTTAAATATTACCAGTTATTTTGTACTTAGGTGTACTAGATTGTCTTGGACGCCAGGAGGTCTGCTAAGTTATTAATATAATTATGTGGCCAGTATAAAAAATAAATAGTTGTTTAATAATTAAAATTAGATCTGGCTTGATTTATGGTATAACAATGGCTAAAGTTTTTTTAGTGAAATAATTTTTGTTTTTATGAAGAGTACGCACCGTGCCGACGAGCTCCTTGTCTTAAGCTCCCGTCGTCCTGTTGCAGAAGCCGTCAGCCAGGGTGAGAATAGCATACATGCCCAGTGCGACCATAAAAGCTATCATGAGAGGATAGACGTCGCATGGATCAATTAGTCCGAACACGAGCCCGTCCAGTTTACTGAAAAATCAAGCGTCCCGTTAATCCGGCTCATCGTTAACTCACAGACAATTAGTGAGATAATATAGGCATATCATAAGGAAATTGGCCAGTAACAGTTCCTCCAAAGAAGCCTGGCTAAAGTCCAAACTTTGTAGCTTCATGATCCAGCCTGCGGTCCATTTATAAAACGGTTATGTCGGATATTTCGTCTAGTACTCGTGTTCTTTTATTTAAATATAAGCCACCTGGTGGCTTTTTTTTAATTGGTTACTTTTCATTCACTTGGAGAATAATTCGTTAAGTCACGTAAAATGGCGTAGGACAAGTTGAGAATGGCTAGGAGGAAAATAATCTTTGAAAAAGTGTCACCGTAAAGGGCATACAATTTAAAGATCTGTCTGTCAAGTACTGGTATCATAATTGTTCGCGTGTTTACTTATTAAATACATATGTTTTTGTGTTAAACTCTTTTAAATATGACTTTTACATCAAACAAAACTAACAAAATCATAAACTATCACCTAGTTTATACCTAATTTTGAACGTGGGTCGTTTGAGTACACTTCGAGATACAATTTCTAGACGACTGGCGACATTTGACCGAATATCAGTTTTAAAAAGGGCTAAATAAAAATCTTAAGTCGTATAAGCGATTTCAAGAAAGAAATTCCCATAAAACGGCATACCTAGTAATCGATACGTACAAAAATTAATTAGCGAGCGCAGTGTTCCTCGCGTAGTTCTTGTAATAGTAGACGATTAACCCGGCAAGAACTATCGCTATACAGAATAAGAGAAATTCGTGGAGGTCATAACAACAATTTGCCATTTTGTGAAGTAAATGTAACCATCTGTTTTGAGCAAGGATTATTGCTATATTTCACTCGAGCTTTGAAAACCATGCAAATTGTCAACATCAAGGTGAAGTAAAAGCATCATGAATAAAAGATTATTTGGTTTAGAGTAAAAAAACCACACTCTTTTTAGGGATTGGGAACTTTTCAAATCGAGTGCCTTAGAATATACCTGTTTTTTTTATTCCTGATATGACTACCGCCACCGAAAATCTTTCATCTATAGATGTAGATCGTCTTGTTTAAGGATTTACTATTTTGACCTAATTATATTCTGTTATTTCAATCATGATTCTCTTTTCACTTTAAAACATTTTCTTGTTCAATCCAGCACATGGGTTGGCGTTCGTGGTAATGTCGTATCCACGTAGGGGTGGATTTGCTCGAGCTGTTCCACAGGGCAACGCACCCTCGTTTTTCATGTATGTCGTCGGAGGAAGATTTCCACCACAAGGCCAGTTTTTCTTTGCAGAATCCTTTTCGCCGCAGACAGTCGTGCCGACTCCTCCATATGGGTTGGTTTTTCTTCCAGTGCTATATTCGTTGTAGAGTGGATTTGAACGAACTTCTCCACAGGGCCCTGAATCATCGCGCTTTGTATAAGCAGTCGTGGTACGAATTCCTGCGCAAGGCCCGAGTTTCTTTCCAGCATCCATTTCGCCGTAGCTAGTCGTGCCGATTCCTCCACATGGGTTAGCTTTTCTGCCTGTATCATAGTCGTTACGTAATGGATTTGAACGAACTTCTGCGCAGGGCCCTGTATAAGCAGTCGTGGTACGAATTCCTGCGCAAGGCCCAATTTTCTTTCCAGCATCCATTTCGCCGTAGCTAGTCGTGCCGACTCCTCCACATGGGTTAGCTTTTCTGCCTGTATCATATTCGTTACGTAGTGGATTTGAACGAACTTCTCCGCAGGGCCCTGTATCATCGCGTTTTGTGTACGTAGTCGTGTTACGACTTCCTCCGCTAGGACCGATTTTCTTTCTAGTATCCTGTTCGCCGTAGATACTCGTGCCGACTCCTCCACATGGGTTGGCTTTCTTGCCTGTGCCATATTCGTTGTGGGGTGATTTTGAACGGACTTCTCCACAAGGCCCTGTATCATCGCGTTTTGCGTAAGCAGTGGATGTACGAATTCCTGCGCCAGGGCCGATTTTCTTTCCAGCATCCTTTTCGCCGTAGGTAGTCGTGCCGATTCCTCCACATGGGTTGACTTTCTTGCCTGTGCCATAGTCGTTGGGGACTGGTTTTGAACGGACCTCTCCACGGGGCCCAGTATCATCGCGTTTTGAGTATGCAGTTGTGGTACGAATTCCCGCGCCAGGCTCAATTTTCATTCCAGCACCGTTATCACCGCAGATATTCGTGCTGGTGACTCCTGCACCTCCTCGGGCTTGGTCAGCTTTCTTGACTGCCCCGTAATCATTTTGAAGTGGATTCGACCGAAGTCCTCCCGAGGGCAATGTATTGTCGCGTTTCATGTAAGTCGCAGGACGATTTCCATCGGAAAACCAGGTTTTCTTACCAGCATCCTTTTCGGCGTAGTTATTCGTGCCGATTCCTGGACGTGGGTTAGCCTTGTTGGTTGTATCGTAATTATTCAGGGTTCCGCAGGGCCCTAATTTGTTTCTAGCATCGCTTTCTATGTAGGGGGTATTTGTGTTGATTTGTGCACTGGGATTGACTCCTTTGGGAGCATTAATTAATGTTTTTACACCAGACTGTCTGTTGTCTAAGAGAGCGTCGGGTTTTTTGGGAGTGACGACTTTCTTTACGAGAGTCGTCGTATTAACCCCTGCTGGAGGCTTCATGCTCTTTGCCCCAACTGCTTTTTTTGGTGGCGATGTCGAACGCAATACCTTCCTTTTTTTACTACCGGACTTCGAACGCACCCTTTTGCTACTGTAAGCATTCTTTCCCACTTCCATTTCACTGGGTGCCGGCTCCGAACTAAGTCCTCCAAACGGCCGCGAACTCGCAAAAGCTTTCTGTTTCCTGCTTTTACCTTTTGACTGTTTGTAATCAGGTATCCCGCAGGTATTTTCGAAATCAATTTTTATAGTCCCTTTGTTACACACAGACTTCGACTGACTTTCGTGCTCCCATATTAATCTTTGGGAAGTTGAATCATTACCCACTTCGGCAATTATATTACTAGCGATAAGAGGTTCGGGTACTCCTTTATATGCAGGTGATTGAATTGTATTTTGTCTCTGGACCTTTTCCTTATAGACGAATTTCGGGCTTACATCTCGGATAAGGCTGGATGCTGTTTCTGTCAGAGTCGGTTTATTTGCTTCACTCGCTTTTTTAACATTCAAAGAAGCAGATCTCGACTTATGTATACTAAGCTCTCCTTTAATTTCATGGTTGTCTCCAGCATTACACCCATCAGACATAAGCTCTGCCTTCGTTACAGATTTCCTGTTAGTTGATAGTTTTTTGGCAGTTGTTATAGATGCAATATCACAATTCGGATCCTTATTGCTCGTAATCGATAATTTACGAGGTGTCCTAGATCGACCTCTTTTCTCCCAGACTCCAGACGGATTGACAGAAGTTTCGTTATCACCTCCGTCGGCCTCTGATGAACATGTTTCGGATTGTGAACTAATTGACTTACCTCTCGTAGATTCTTTCCTCTGCGAGTTTTTATCCTTGGTGCCTTCACTGCTAGCGCTGTTGGAGGAGTGCCTTCTGTCATACGAGGAATTCCTTGATTTGCTTTTAAAGCTTCTCTTTGCGTCTTTGGACATTTTTCGACTATCAGTAGGACTCTGTGAACTATTAGTAGGACTCCTAGGACTGCTGACACTTCTAGAAGTGGACCCGTTTATGGATGATTGCCTTCCTGCTCCTGAAATTTCAATGTAGGCTTTGACAAGAATACTCAATAAAGTCAACCCCGCTATGAGGAACGCGAGGTCGTGGAAGTTACAAATTAGGAATAAAAACGACATCGCTAAATTTCACAAATTTTCTTTCATTTTATCCGCACTTAAGCTCAAACTAAAACCGTACGAGGTCTCTTGTATCTAACGACACAACAAGAAATCCTTCTTATAGTTCTCCACATTTTAAAATACCATTAAACTGTGTAGAGCTAATCCTGGTACAGTTATCGAACAGCCTCGGTGGTTAACGGAAGGAGCTACACCCCCGACGGGGGTTGTTTCAATCGGAATTCCGGAAAACTACATATCTATTGACAACACTTATGAAAATTCAATCATATGATTGAAATACTTGCCTCCGAAATCGTACTCAGAAGGAGAACAACGATCACTGCCGCAATTATCACTGCCAATATGGCCAAACCAATAGAAATGCTACCGCAAGGGCAAGACATGTTGTATGTTTGTTATAGATACATGTGTTTGACTAAATACTCAGCTTTTATTTGATCTCAACGTTTCGACCGAATCGCATTAAAACTAGGTGTAGTTTGTCAGCAGTACAGTTTCAGAAGTTTCAGTAATCTTTTAATTCTGTGATTAGTAAGAAGGTAAACCTGTACTTCTAATTCTGAACTAATTTCTATTTTTAACGGTACGTTTCTACTTACTACGGCATTTCGGCTGTTATTACTCGCAAGCAACTATCAGGATGAAGTACAGCAATGTAAAAACCAGCATGAAGAGCAATAAATTCCAGAAGACGTCTACATTATATGTTGTACATGTCATTTTTTTAGAAAGTGTGCCATATGCATTTGAACAGATTTCATTTGTAAAATTTCCATTAAGATTAGTTTTGTCGTGTTAAAGGTATTCGTAGATGAACATTTTTTCTGACTGCTTGATTTGTTTTGTAAACGATTTAAAATGCGAAACGGTCATTTATTTACTTACTACAGTTACTAGATACTCGCAAAACTAGATCATGGTTTTTTTTACATTTAAACATGTAACACTAAAACTAGTGATGTATTCTATCGGCAACTTGTTTTTTGAAATCTTCTGTTAAACTTTACCGCCAAACATAACAGGTTTTGGCCCTATTTGGTAATGTTTTACCGATGCATGTTAATTGAAAAAATAAGCGATCAATATCGTCAACAGATTGACCAAAACTTAGTGGAATCGTCAGTGGGCCGGATCGGCAAAGGAGCTCCTAATTATCGATAGCACGACCGATGGGTGTCACTCGGAGGATCTGAATCGTAGAAGAAGCAACACTCGATTAAGAATAGGCCATTCGAGGTTGAAGCACACGCACAAGCCTGAATTCAAGGTCATAAGAATGTTATAGGATAAGAATAATCTGGATCTTTGTTCTGTCCGGATGAAAAATTGAATTATCCGCAAGCTTTCGACCTATTTCAAGGCTAACATCAGGGCAAAACAATCTTCAAGATTCTACACATTGCTTTAATTTTTTAATAGATGGTTTCATAATTGAAACTCAAAGTCCTTGTCAATGTTGGGGCTGAGTCGGGCATCAAGCATGTATGAAACAATTCTCTCCTAGACTTTTTCTTCCTAACCTACTTCATCTCTATTTACTATCTATTCATATCTCTCTCTCTCTCTTTATTTCATTCTCGCCTTTTGGTTTTAAGGTGTTGTTTCTAATTGAAACAGCACCTCTAAAAGGGTTGAGAGTGCCCACACGACACACAAGAATAACAAATCTACTCGGAAAACTGACACTTTGCGCCCTGAAGATGACTTCAATAAAGATGGAAACGTTGGCATGATAAAGTGTTTTTCTAATACCTAGGGTCACACCAACCCGCACCTCTCGATCTCCAAATAATCACTGGCTAACGGTCACTAAACACCACACATTTCTCGTTTAAGAATTTTTCCTGCTTTTTCCGATAGTTCCCCATTGTATGGGAATGGTGGGTTAATGCGCAAATAGGATTCCATGAGTGAGAAGAATCACAGTGTCTGTACTGGTGTGTTTTTTATATAGTTCTTTTTCAATTACGTTATATATATATATATATATATATATATATATATATTTTATTTATTAAAACTGGTCTTATTAGACCAACCATCAATTTTACAATAATATTATAGAATAAATAAAAATTTACATTCTTATAAACCATAAGATTTACATTTCACTATTAACTATTCACTTTTATCTACACAAGTTCATATGGCTTTGTTCGTTTTAATCTTCTGACCATGTTTCGGTTATGTAAGAGTTTGGACGCCTCCACGTTCTCGTGCTGGCTGAGGTGAGCCTGGTGTTTGGCGGCAAATCGTTGTATTTCCGCCGTGACTTCAGGGATCTTAAGATCCCTATGTAAGTCCTTATTCCTTATGCACCAAGGTGCATTGACCATGTTACGTAGGATTTTATTTTGGAGCGTTTGTATGAGTTTAATATTGCTATGTTTGGTGCAACCCCATAGTTGTATACCATATATCCACATGGGCTTTATGACTTGTTTATATAATAGTATTTTATTTTGTATAGCAAGATTGGAGCCACGTCCGATCAACCAGTATAGTTGTCTATACCTTAAACCTATCTCTGTCCTTTTTTTCTTCACGTGTTCTTTCCATCTCAGCTTGGCATCTAAGTTCATTCTCAAATATTTAGCTGTATTGCTGTATGGTATAGTAGTTCCATCGATTGTGAGCGACGGAACATGGTCCACCTTTTTGTTTGTGAAGATCAGATGAACTGATTTATGTTGATTTAGCTTGATTTTCCATTTTTTTGTCCATTCGTTTATCTTATTACATGCATTTTGGAGGATTTTGGTTGAATGGTTGATAGTCGGTCCTAGTGAGATCACCGCGGTGTCATCTGCAAACGTTGCAATTTTTACTCCATCTATTTTCGGAAAATCACTGGTGTATAACAAGTAAAGCAGTGGACCTAATATGCTACCTTGTGGCACTCCTGCATTTATTGTTTTTAATTTTGAATATTGATCCTTTTGTTTGACTCTAAACATTCCGTCAGTTAGGTACGAATTGATAATATCGATATACTGCTTTGGTAGCATACCTTTTAGTTTAATGATGAGTCCTTCGTGCCAGACCTTGTCAAAAGCTTGCGAGACATCAAGGAAGATAGCAGAACAAATTTGTTTTTCTTCAAGAGATTTTTCTATTACATCTGTTACTCGGTGAACGTTATATATTATTGACAGTTTTAAGTTTACACAACTATATTTATTCTCAATGTAAAATTTATGCTAGAATATAAAAAATTACTTAAATGGATTACTTAATTCTTTTAGATACGTTAGTGTTCCGGACAATATGCATAAATTGGGTGAGTACAAATACTTTGAGTCTAAACTGTCTATTCAATGAATAAATTCATTTTTTTCGTACTACATGTATTTGTATAATTTAAACAATAAACCCCAAACAATAAATTATAAACCCCAGACCCTGAAGATGGTCTCAATAAAGATCGAAACGTTGGCACGATAAAGAAAATTTGTATCTAAACCTACCTATCAGACCTCATCTCACCCTCTCCAAATAATCATTAACTAACGGTCTCTAAACACCCAATTACATATATACATAAACTATTCAGCTCTGAAAAGCTTTATTCATCTTTACTATTAACTTGTGCTATTAAGAGCAATAAAATTCAGATATTTTCAAAAATCAAGTTATAAATTGCAAACTTTTCTAGTTCAAGTTTTATATATTTTACGCCAAATAGCATTTTCAATCTGACCTGGGAGTTAGAAATAATCTCATAAATTGTTGTAAAGTTTTAGTGTTTATTTTAATAGGCTTCACTATAAGACGCTTTAGAAGAATAACTGCCTCCTTTAGCTGGGGACGCACTCCCACTCCCTCCTTTGTCTGGTGGTGGTGCGCTTGCATAGCTCCTGTAATGTTCAATCGTTTCAGTCAAAATCCTCTCAGAATCATCGAATTCCTGGAGTTCCATCCCTTCGCCGGTGTACCAGTGGACGAATGCCTTCTTCCTGTACATGGAGATGAAAGATTCCAACACTCTCCCCAACATGTCACAGCAAGAGGTCATATTTCCTATCATCCGTAACAACGAAATGGTTAGATTTAATTGTGTGATAGTGATAGTTTTCCTTACCTAGGAATGTGCATGACATTTTCAAGCCTCTTGGAGGAATATCGCATATAGCGGTTTTCAAGTTGTTCGGTACCCATTCAGAGAAATATTCGGCGTTTTTCAATTGCACGTTTAACATTTGTTCATCGACCTCTCTTGTCGACATCCTTCCTCTGAAAATGTTCATAATGACCACTTGTCGATAAAAACAGAGTTATTTAATGTAAAAATTTATACCGGAAAATCCCTGCACAAGTAAGGAATTTCCCATTCTTGGGATCGACAGCACACATATAACAATTCGGGTCGAACATCTGCTGTACGAGAGACGGGACGGTCATCTGCCTGTACTGCTGGCTTCCTCTAGCGGTCAACGGTACATACGCAGGTATGAAGAAGTGAAGACGTGGAAAAGGGACCATGTTGGTCAAAATCTTTCTTAAATCGGAATTCAGTTGCCCAGGGAATCTGTTTAATGAAAGATTCTCTACACTTCACTATCAATGCATATACATTTATCTATCTATTCATGTCCCATCACACTCTCTATCACACTCTCACTCTCTCATCCACTCTCTCCCTATCATTTTTCTTTTCTTTTCTCTCTTTCTTTCTTTTCTATTTCTTATACTGTTTCTATCTCCTTCTTTTTTTGTCATTTTCTATATTTCAAAGAAACATAAACCGAAGAAGAAACATGAAGGAAAATTAAATTGAAATTATATGTTAAAAAAGCTCTGCGGATTGATGAACTTACAGATACTAGAACAAAACTTTCTTAATTAACTTGTTAACGGATAAATGCCAAAACGCGGATGATGAAGACGAAAATGATCGGAAACGACCATACTAGATCAAATAAAAAATATAAAAATTACCTGAAGCAAGTAGTTGTGCCCGACATGGCACAGGATATTAGATGATTCAGATCACCCAATTGCGGCGCAGATAGCTTGAGAACGTTATTACATATGTGGTATAACGCTTCATTGTCGAGACAGTACACTGCGTCGGCTAAATCCGCGAGAGACTGCATTCCGAGGACGCAGTTGTACGGTTCAACCACCGTCTCTGACACCTAAATTTATGTCCGTTTTTCTTTTATATGAGCCAAATTAGAGACAAATAACTTACTTTCGGCGAGGGCTGCACGCTGTACGTTGCTAAAACCCTATCTGGATATTCTTGCCTCAATGCCTCGATCATCAAATGGCCCAGGCCGGAACCAGTACCACCACCAAGGCCGTGAAGAATTTGTATACCCTGAAGGCAAACAACAGTTGTGTAAAAACAAACTGTTACCAACTACATACAACCTTCTACAGTCACAAGTACAAATGGCAGACACCTGCAGACAATCGCAGGCTTCGCAGAGCCTTCTCGTGACTTCGAGTGCCTGGTCGCCGACTTCCAAACCCTCCGTGTACCTACCCTTGCCGAAGTTGTTCGACGCTCCGGCTTTACCGAAAATCATGTTCTCCGGTTTGAATATCCTTCCGTAAGGCGAGCTCGTGATCAGTTGTCTAGTTCCTGGATCAAGGTCGACCATGACGTTTCTTGGGACGTACGTACTTCGGCCTATTTGAAAAGGATAAGATTTAGTGCACACACGCTCAGAATAAATTCAACAGTCAATATTCAACCTACTTCCTTCTTCGTAATACACGTTTATTCTTTCGAGCTGTAAATCCGTGTCTCCTTTCCACGTACCGTCAGGTGTGACGCCATGCTCATCAGATATAACTTCCCAAAACTGTAAATTTTTAAGTTAATCCTATAACTGTTGTTGAATGTACATTGGTGAATGATGAATTAATGTCGCCTTGGCTGAGTTCATCTACTATTTGATATGAACTAAACTTCCCCTTTTCTTCTAAGTGTAAGTACGTACTCTAAGTCTAAGTTGTGTACTTCTTTTAAAAAACTATTTCGTTTGATTGCTTTAATTTATAAACATTTTCATGGTAGAGATAATATTTTATAACTTAAAATCTATTGTTGATAAGGATCTGTGTTTCGAAATCACGCTTTGGTTGATTTCAGCGATCCTTCGCCTGCTGAATCAACAGAATACCATTTTCACAATTATGTTACCAACGTATTACGAATACGGAACAATTTTCTTTTGAAGCTAAAAAGGTCAATGAGATTAAAAGAAAACTGACCTTAGTTCCGATTCCATTCCCACAATTCCCGAGCTGTAAAACGACGAGTTCTCTCATTTTGATTACGGTTTTTTTATGTGGGGTTTTTGTGTATTTTGTGTAAAACTGTAAATTTTGAATTTCAAACTTGCTTGCCTGCCATATTTGGTGTTTAAGACACGATAATTTGAATCTTGTCACATGGTTTAACACATCAACACGTTTAACAGGTGAATTTTATTTACAATACAATATAAAATATACCGAGAAGAACATTAATAGTTTCAGTTGGCATTTCTCATCCTCTTTTTTTAATTTTTACGCTCTCTCTCTCTCTCTCTCTCTCTCTCTCTCTCTCTCTCTCTCTCTC
>CM077107.1:3689994-3700180 GCA_039619505.1 Cimex hemipterus | reverse complement strand
TCTCTCTCTCTCTCTCTCTCTCTCTCTCTCTCTCTCTCTCTCTTTCTGTTTTGCCTCATTTTTTCTCTTTACCATTTTTTTTACCTCTCCTCTTTTTTACCCTCCATACCTTTACCTCTCCATCTTTGCCTTCCTATCGATCTATTCATCTTTTTATATCTTCCACTCTCTCCCTCCTTCTCTTTCTCTCGTTGATTCTTCCTCTCTCTGGCGATCTTTGTCGTTTTTCCTTCATTTCTTTCTATGCCACTCACTCCCTCTTCGTGTACCACGTTTTCACTATCTATTCATTTCCCTTTCTCTCATATCCCTCCCTCTCCTCTCTACCATTCCCTTCAGACTGTATCTCTGCGTAATTTCTAATAGAATTAAAATATTGAATATACTAAAAACGAAGATTATTTTAAATTATAAAATGTTTATTTAACTTCATTTTTATCATATTCGCTGAGAGATTCAATACTATATTACAGAAAATAAATATATAATGCATGTTCTACTTGCACTGAATTATATTAATTTACTTGTGTTATAAAATAATAATAATCTGTAATATTTTTTAGGATCAGTACGCGGATAAAAAATGATCCCATGGAATTGTACCTCGGCACCTCGTCCTCCGTCTCAAGTCTAACGGTCTTTTCGTGGAAAGAAGCGGTTTGTCGCATAAGCTATGGTCTTCTACGGAACGCAGGGATGCAAGTAGGGCCAGCCTGTTGGGGATCCCGGGCATCCCGATCCCATGGTTCATGTCCTCAAAAATTCCTCTGAGGTCTCTTTCCAGGGATCCAGTTATTCGTTCTGTTTTCGTCTTTTTCTTCTTGTGGGTGAGCGAGCATTCCTCGGTCGAGAAAACGTTCGGGGCGTTTGTTTCTTCTGCTCTTCTTCGCGCTGACGTCTGGCCAGCGTTCTGCTTAGCAAGCTGTTCAAACACAAACTTCATATTTGCTACTTCTCCGGTTTTTTCAATTTCTGTTGGTTTTTTAGGCATGTTTTCCTTCTTTACTCTCAAATTGTCCCAATAGTTTTTCAATGTTTTCACGGTACTGTTTGATTTAACTTGTTCCTTGTTCGCGTAGTACTCTCCTATCTTCACCAAGACCTTTCTTGTAGTTTTTTGAAAGCCTGGCGTTGTTTTATACCCGCCGGTGAAATGGTAAAAGGCAGATTGTGTCCGCCTTAACTCGCCCATTTTGGTGTCCTTAAGTTCAAATAATGACATGATGCTTTTACATCTTCTTTGTCCGAATAATAACCTATTGTCTTTCTTCATCGTGCATTCAAAATTTTCAGTGATCGCCACTTCGATTATTTTTTCACTCACTGAAGTCTCACTTGCAGATTCTTGCCTGTCTATTGATGGAAGAGTGTTAAGTTTAAAATCGTCTGAGTACGAAACGTTGCAGATTGGTTCTTGTTTGATTTTCTTTAAATTGTCGTCTTTTAATGTTTTTATTAGGCTCTCTTCTTCATTATTAACTATACTTTCTTCATCCCTTTGCTTTGACCAAAAATCTCCTGGGATGGTTTTAATGTTGTCACTTTTACTCTCAATCGAATAGCAACAGTAATTTAAAATATCTTCAGAATTCTCCCTCGATTTGACCAAGTATTCGTTACCAGTAATCATGGAATCGTCTTCACCCGCCTGGACGGCCCAAATGTCGGAATGGTCGTTCTTGAAAATGTCCAGATTGTCGAATGTGTCGAAAAATTTGGAATCCTCTCCTGATGAAAAGTCGAGGGGGAATGTCGCACCTTCCGAGGAGATGAACGTGAACGATCTACGTCTGCATTGGCGGAATTCACCCGATGACGACCAGGTCGAAAAGGCCGTTCCGTCCGACTCGGCGATTTTTATCTTCGGTATTTCCGACTTTTTCAAAGAGAATATCCTCTTCCCGTTCAATATCATTTGAACTATTTTCGAAAACGACCGTTTTCGTTCTTGTTTTATTTTGATCTCTTCTGGGGAGTTTGCTGGTTCCATATCACCTGGGCTCGTGTCCTCGTCGGAATCGCACCATTCCGAAGCACCGAATCTCCCCCGATATCCGGGAGGAGGATCGTCCACAAATACCTCGAAGGGGCATCCCGGGGCTACCCATCCGTTTTTCGAAACAAATATGAAATAAGTTCCTTTCGCAGAAGCGATATAACCGACCATTAAACGTCCCAATCTTTCCTTAATCTCGATTCTCGACGTTGATTGTCCTTTCATGCTCACCTGTAACATTTAAAAAGTTACACCCTCCAGAATAGAAAACTATTTACTTTCATTTAAAATTACAATTATATTGTCCAATTTTCCGGAGACGGAGTAGACGTAAAAGACAGCTCTTCGTTGCGTGTATGCTGCATAGAGACCGACACCTCGCGCCACAATATCTTCCGATACCCTCATTGCAACATCTTCCAGAGCATCCTTCTCGCTGAATTTCATTATTTTCTTCAGAAAGAATACGAAATTTTGGCGAGCCCTTCTTTCCAAACAAGGGTTGCTCAGTTGTGACTGATCCAGCGTCTAAACGTGAAACAACATATAAAGCATCGGCCTCTTAAGTAAAAAAATATATTTAATAAACTCAGACTGGCGCGATGTTGATCTTCCGTACTGCGGTGGCATGGAGTT
Organism: Cimex hemipterus; assembly: GCA_039619505.1. Taxonomy (NCBI): domain Eukaryota; kingdom Metazoa; phylum Arthropoda; class Insecta; order Hemiptera; family Cimicidae; genus Cimex; species Cimex hemipterus. The sequence continues at coordinate 3,697,548 of CM077107.1, read as the reverse complement.
CCATCCAGGTTTCCGACTCGTCTTCCAGGAGGTTGGACACCTTGCGGGCCCCTTTTTCCCATAGCTCTTCTAACCCGTTGAAACCAAGGCGTTCCTTGCACCATTCGATTATCTCGAGCTCTCCTTCCACCAAATTCGCCCGAGCTGCGAACATGAAACATAATCAATATAATTTAATTTTCTTGTTTGTAATAGAGCTTACGCTTTATGACGAATTGGCAAAACCACGAGAGGAAAAATATACAAAGAGCGATCAACGTGGAGCACGTTTTCACAAATGTATCCAGCATAGTGCATTATTGTTTCGAGTCTTCATTGAAATAAATAAATATCTGGAAGGGATTTTTAAATTTTGAACATTGCTTTCTTTCCTCTTGTCTGAAACATTTAAACAAGTCTAGCATGTTCAATCCTGATTTCACTGGTAAGTTCAATTCAAGTTGGTGAACTTGGTCAAAAAAAGGAAGTAATTCCATCAAATCGAGTTCTAAAACGTTATATTAATACAATTATATTAAACCAATTAATTATTCTGTTTATCTAAGGTTTGGTTGAGATGAAAAATTAGTGTCACGAGCGGGATTCGAACCCACGACGTTAGGACGAAATAAGAACTGCAGGTTTTTAAATAATTTTCCGTGGTAAATCGTGGAGAATGTATCAGACAAAATTAGGTCTGAGTGAGAAAGAGTAAGAGATGAAACATCTTGAGACGAAGGTCGTCGGTTCGAATCCCCCCCTAATTTTTCATCTTAACCAAAAATTTTAGTTAAAAAAATAATTAATTGAAATAATTAATTAACATACTTATGACCACTAAACAAATATGGATTATATTATGCCCTGTATCAAGAGTTCTGACTGCCTTGGCCGTTCACAAGTCCATGAAATCCAGAAACACCAGACTAATTTCAAGTTAATTCAAATCTCAGTCAACATCGTTTTCCAATCTCTGAGGATCTCACGATCTCACAGAACTTTCTAGCGGTAAGGTAAGCCCGGCTTACCGTCGATAATTTTCCCCGGTCGACAGTCTGAACACGGGGCCGGGCAACAGACACGATTTCACGTTACAACGTAACACAAACTAAGAAACAAACTTATCCAGTTACATTGCCTAGAATCCTATTAACCAGTCCAACGGAGGTCGTGAAAATGGGAGGGGGTTTAAAATCAATTTTTCCACCGATTACATTTTATTATGTAATCAAAGCTAGTTGATTTTTTAACCCTGCTGTAATTCCCATTCTTATCACTCAAACATTAATATTTCATCATATTACAGAACTAACTTTTTAATTTTTTCTGAATAAATGGTACAGTAAATACACTCACAGGCAAAAAATTGCGCCAATTTTTTTTTCATTTTCTCAGTCAAGAAAATTTTTCCCTTAATTTGTCTTATTGTTTTTGCCAATTAATATTTGGTTATTCTCTGTTATAAATTAAGAATATCAATTGGATTATTTGAGATCGTGAGATGCGGTCTGGTGAGACGTAGGTTAGAGACGGTTAGGGATGGTTAAGGGAATAAAAGGATAAAGGATTTTCAAATGTTTACTTTTTCGGAATTTAAAATGTTTATTCAGTCTCCATTGAACCCGGAAGCAGTAGTTTAGTTTGCACCTTTGTTATCTGAATTTCAATTTTAAACTTAAAAATGTCATTTAGAGTGGAGGATGTAGCGCGTGATCTGGCACTTACTGATGAGGGATGCCCCATTGCGGCTATTGCCATCGGAGCGCCCTACGAAACTCTGCCAGATGCCGGACGTTTACAAGATACTGGGTCCTACCATATTTACTTTGAGAATTTTGCGAAACCGGCACCTTACTATTCCGTATTGTTGAAGCGATTCATCAGCTCCAGGAAGTTCGAGGTGTCTGAGGACCAGAATTGACCATAACATAAGGAGTTCCACATCTCGTATTTGCTCGAGAGTACATTGGTCTTTGGACGATTGGTTTGCTGTACTTTTTACGGATGAGTGTCAATTTGCTCTACGATCTTCAGATGGGAGAGAAAGAGTGTGGAGAAGGGGATTGGAAAGGTAATAGGCACTGATACACTGCTATTTTAACTTTAGAAGAACTGCCTTCCACGTTTTTAGTTAAAACGAACGACACTCTCTTCCGTTCTGTAATTTGTGCTGTGTTTATCTGTGTTGATGTAAACCAATTCTAAAACATAAAACTTCCATACTGGGGCACCATACATCTACAAAGTCCATCTGTATAACTGCTGTCAATATATCATCTACAATTTAGGAACGAAGGGTAATGTGAAAGTATATGTATCGTATCTAGGTTGCTACCCATGGCTTTGAATAATAGTTAGAATTAGAATTGCGAGTCCTCCTAGGAGGCCTCCGACCCCTCTCTGATAGATCAAGGGGAGTCACCCACCTTGGTGCATAAGCGACTCCTTGGTTGGGCTCTGGTCGGACGCCATCGACTTCTTTGGTCATTTCGGCGCCCTTAAAGTTCCCTAAAACTAATCATTCTCACACTCACTCAGACAATAAATTCGTACATACTACTATATACAAACCCAATCACACATGCATATCCTCTGTCTAGAATCCGGGTCTGAGAGTACTCTATATTTCCCCCTCGACCCGGCTTAACGGAGCAGCGGTGGAGTCATGAAATAATTTGCTGCACCGCCGCCCAGCCAAATAGTTGTTGGTAGAAATGAATGTTGTATGTAAATTATCCGTTAATTCAGCAGTGTCGAACCATTGTTATAAACGTGTTGTTTGTAAATGTTTAGAAAAAAAAATTAACAAAAATGACATGCAACCATCTGGATATCATAGCCATTCTTACCATTCTATGTTCTACATCCATATAACAATAAAAATTTTTTGTTCTCTTATTCTTTTTCATATTTTTAATGCAATAAGATTTGTATGCCTTTTTTAAAGAAATGACTTCTTTTGCAGCCTGCATTTCTTCATCGTTGCCATAATCATTGTTATTCAAATTAATGTAACTTTTATGTTAAATGCGTGTGAAACCGCCTTACAAAATCGCTACGATATTTCGTAAAATTAGACAAGACAAAAGTCCCATTCGAAAGTTGTAACGTTAAACTCAAAATATTGCGATATCGAAAAAGTATATTTTATTTATATGAAATTTTTTTTAACCAAAACTTTTCTTTTACTGTTTGAAGCTAAACTGTTGAAATAAACTTAAATTTCATCTCCTTTAGAGATTTAAAAATGAGACACGTGATTTGTAGCGCAATAAATTCCAAGCTGAAACCATAGCAACAGTTTACAAAATTATAAGTTTCCAAAACACAATTCACATACTCATAAATTTTTCCACGTACATAGTCACATAAATTCCTAAGATTCACAATGAACACTGTACAGTTTGCGTCGAAATTTCTGGAGACCGCTGATTCCAAGGCGAAAGGAAAAGCTTACACCATGGCGGATTCGGTGAAGGCGGAAAAAATCGAACCCCCTGTGTCTGTCATGCCTTGGGTATGTTTATGGTTTAATTTCACCTCTAGCTTCCTAGTGGACAATGGGAAACCTACACGAACAAATTTTGTAAAAGATTCTGTAAAAACACTTTACGCTATTATGTTATTTATGTGAATTGTTGTTATGAAGTTCGTCTTCATAAAATGCATTTATTTATTTCAAAATTTCCCAATACCTCCTTTCTTACTTCATCCTTCAATCAAAATTTCATCTTTCTGTACAGTCGAGCCCAAAGACTCACCCCGTTTTTTGCAAGAAAAGTTATGAATTATTAAAACTGCTAATTTCGTGGTCAAAATAACAATTAAATATTTAAAATAATTCATTACATTAGCTAGTTTTTGTCCGCTTGACCAATTAATTGATTTAAAATAGTATTTAAAATTATTTGTTCGTTTAGGAATAGCTCAGTGTAATAATTATAATAAAACTTAGTAAGTAGCAATAAATAGATATATAGTTTGTTAGTTTTCAACTATTTATGTTTTCATATACTCAGTTAATTATGCACAATAATCGAAGCCGAAGGTGGTGGGTTCGAATCCAGACTTACACAAATTTTCCATTTCAAAAAAATTTTATATAATTAATTGAGTTGAGTATAAGAATAATTTGATAAAAATAATAAAAGTTGATATTTATATTTTATTTATTCATAATTCTACACTCAATATTGGCGTTTTGTCATGTCGTTTATATCGTTTTAATGTAGTTATTGTATTTTTTCAGCATCACCCCAATCCATTTGTTTCGTTGAAAATGCAGGATAAAGCAGCTTACAAGGAACATTTGCTCGATCACTTGGCCGCTCTAGATATAGAGTCACCCACATCTCCTGTCTTGCTGTCCAAAATAATTTGCACGATAGGTACACACGTATAATTGAATTTTTAGAGAAATATAGAAAACATAACATTATTGTTTGTGAAAAAATAAAATTTATTAGATATGAATAAACAATTTTCCTATAGGAAAGTCAACTTGCAATTCTCCGACAATTGAAAAAATGATCAAGAACGGTATGTCGGTCGCTCGCATTGACATGTCGCATGGGAGCCTGTTGGACAATATTGACCTTCTGAGGGAAACGAGAACTTTTATAATTGAATATTGTTCCAAAAACAAAATAGTCTATCCAATCGCGATTGCCGTCGATATCAAAGGTCCTGAGATTCTCACTGGAGTTTTATACAAGGTAGAACTTTTATAAATCAACCAAAGAAAATTCCGAATCAAAAACCAATCTGATTCCCATGTAGGCTGAGAAAGTAACGTTAGTCGAAGGGGATACGATTACTCTCACCACCCATCCGTCTTGGGAGGAAAGAGGCAGCCAAGCGAAAATCTTCGTCGATTATAAAGATCTAGCCCAAATAGTACAGCCGTTGGATGTAATCCTTCTGGATTACGGGAGAGTTAAGCTCAGCGTCCGTGGCACAGGTAACAAAAAAAAGTTTAAACGTAGCCTTATCTAGAAATAAAATCAAGCCGCAAAACTACCACGGCAGAAAAAAATTAGTACAAGAAGTTTTAGTTTACTACATTATCCAATTTTTCAGTGGACAGCGATATAGTTTGCGATATTGTTGCTGGCGGTGAAATCCATTCATACTCTGACGTTATGGTGTTGGACGTTCCTTTAAGCATGCCTTTCCTAACACAAAAAGACAAAAAAGACCTGGAAGCTTTGGTAGGTGAAAGTGTGGACGTTGTATTTATATCAGGTGCAATCGGAAAAAATTCAGTCGAACTTGTAAGAGAATTCTTGCGTAAGTTCAAATCACTTGTAGTCAGTATCGTAATTCGACATAGGTTTTACTTGTTGCCTCGATTTTAGGCCAAGATAACATGAAAGGCGAGTGCATAATGATTGTATCGAAAATCGAAAGCAAATTGGCTTTATCCAGGTATGATGAAATCTTAGCGGCGTCAGATGGAATTATAATAAACAGGGGTAAACTGGGAATCGAGCTGTCTACAGAAAAGGTCATGCAGGCGCAGAAGGCCATGATCGCGAAGGCAACAAAAGTATGAAATCCATTGTTATAAAAATGTGACATAATATTTGCAAAATATTTTAGGCTGGAAAACCAATTTTCTCAGTGTGCGAGTATCTAAACTCGATGATACACAAAAATTGTCCGACGTTTGCCGAAGCGGCGGACGTTGTCGCGACGATCCACGACGGGGTGGATGGTATCATTCTAAAAGACGAAACGGCCATCGGCGAATACCCAGATGTGGTCGTCCGTACACTCAATACGCTTTGCAAGGAAGCGGAATCTCTTATTTGGCAGCAGGAAGTCTGGTCATCCTTAAACATGGCAGTAAGTAACTCTTGCTTAATCGTACAAAATTCAGGTGTACTAACTTTGGATTTGCACTCGTAGGCGACACCGCCTGTAGACCCTTCTCACGCGATAGCCATCGCAGCGGTGGAAGCGTCGATGAAGTCCCATGCAGCAGCTATAGTGGTCGTAACGACATCTGGAACATCGGCAAAGTTAATTGCTAGATACAGGCCGCGATGCCCTGTTCTCGCTGTCTCGAGATACGGTGCAGTCGTGAGGCAGATGAATCTGTACAAATGCATCGTTCCAGTCCATTACGTCGGTAAGAACAACTTAAGTTTTTACACTGCCAAACTTTTGCAAGCTCAACACTGGGCAAACTAAAGCTTCATGTTTTGTAAAATATTCCATATTCTGATCCGCTGCTTACATAGAGCATAAAAAAATTTATTAAAATGAATCGTATTGTTGAAAGAATACTGTACTTTTCTTTAATCTGTCCAAGGAAAAACTAATATGAATTAAACAATACATCCTTCATCTCAAACATTCAACTAATCTGACCTTTAGCCTTGCTGAAGATGCACAGTTTTGAATAAATAATTCTATTTCGGTTAATTCCACATCCTCTCTAAATTCTTCTCGTGTAGAAATGTGTGGTGATTAGTGACCGTTAATCGAAAATTATTGAGAAATCGTGTGATGCGGTCTGGTGTGATGTAGGTTTCAGAAAAACTTTTTGTATAGTGCCAACGTTTCGATCTTTATTGAGATCATCTTCAGGTAAACTTGGTAGTGAATGTTATATAAATAAACTACCCATACTGCTTCTATTATTTATCACCTGCGATTTTCCTAAAATATTTACTAATTTATAAATATTCTATGCACACCTAGGGTACTAAATTTTAGTTAAGAATCTGATAAATTTGCTATTTGTTGTTGTTGTTTTTTTCGGCTTTTCTATAGTTCAGGTTTCGTGGCTGATAATTAGTAACTGACAACTTACGAATCATAGCTTTCACTGGTAATATTGAGATTATCAACCACTGAAGGTTATTCAGGTCACCATCTTGTCTTCAGGTACCTTCACTCTTTATTTTCATGTGTACCTCGGACGAATCTTCATTTTTTCATATTTTGTTATGATTAATGTTAATATGACTTTTGTTTTTTATTCAGCCGGGCCGCACAAAAACTGGCACGTGGACGTCGACCTGAGGCTCCAGTACGCTATAAACCTCGGCAAAATCGAGAAGTACATCAAACCAGGAGACCCCCTGATTTTGGTCAGCGGATGGAGGCAAGGTGCAGGCTTTACGAACAACATACGCGTCGTGTACGCATCAGCCGACGAGCCATGGGTTCTGCCGTTTTCACCTGTAGTAATCGCCTGAAGTGAAATCCTGAATTGATAATTATAAGTGGCATAGATAGCATTTATCTTGTTAGAATATATATTTCACAAACATTATCTTTTATTGTTCCTTAAATTAGTGGTTATTCTTAAAATTAAAAATTAAATGTTAAAAATAAAACAAACAAGGAGAAATGACAATCGATCGCTGTGGAAATTGACTTCGTAGGTAATGATTTTCTCTATATCCTACAACATTTTTTATCAGCCAAAACAAATACTAATCTACCGTCCAGGATAGAAAAACTGATATTGATCTCCCCTTTCCTTTCTTCTGACCCTACGCACTTCGCTCTATTGCTCTCTCTCTCTCTCTCTCTCTCTCTCTCTCTCTCTCTCTCTCTCTC
>CM077107.1:3662949-3689984 GCA_039619505.1 Cimex hemipterus | reverse complement strand
TCTCTCTCTCTCTCTCTCTCTCTCTCTCTCTCTCTCTCTCTCTCTCTTTCTCTCGTCTTAGAAATCCGTTGGGCTTAAGGGAAATTATAATTTCAAATAATGAAAATGAAGTTGATATTTGACTTTTACACGCGTGGGTTTAATTGTGAACTGAAAAGTTTTATTCATACACTTTCTGTAGACAATTCTAAATAAAATTTGGCAAAGCCGATTCGACATCCGAATTTGAAAAATTCAAACGGTTGTCCAACCGAGTAAAATGAATCAATACATACATCATCTAGTTGACGACCCCACATCCATTTTTAATCTCTTGTACATAGACGTGCAAATTTTATTCTCATGTTTACAGGTCAACCACAGTCGCACATTTGTTCAAAATTAATTACTCATACATATTTATACGCGAGCGGTGGTTGTTGCATATTAACTTCATGACCGTAATTGCAAAAGGTGACGTTGCCGTCTCAAAAGGATGGTGGAAAACTTAATTAGTCTAAGTATTCTACGTGTTTGATGATGTTTGGTCGCGATTTTTACTGATGTACCAGAATATTTTCAACTCAACATAAATTTATATTAATAAACCTAATTATTTTAATTGATTTATTATTTTTGAAAAGAGGTAAATACAAAAAAATGTGTATGTTGAGATAATTTGTAGGTGTCTCGAGGATAGATGCAATAGCTTAAATACATTTATGTTTAGTCTAATTGACCGTAGTGATTATTTAAATTATTCTGGTTTATGTAAGGTCTTGTTTGAAATGAAAAAGTTAGTCACAAGCGGGATTCGGGTCAATAGGCCGCTGCACGAACCACTTTTGTCATTAAAGCTGTCGTATTGAGCCGAAGATCGTGGGTTCGAATCACGCTGGTGACACTCACTTTTCAATCTCAACCAAGACCCCACATAAAAAAGAATAATAGTGCAAATGTAGAAGCATCCAGATACTGATCAGGAGACCGTTGGTTCGAGTACCGTTCGTTACACTAATTTTTCAGCTCAACCATTCTTTACATAAAACTTAACAAATGAATTGGAGTTAAATCTATTACATAAAAGATCCAAAACAGATTGAATAAAACCATCAATGAAGGATAAAAAATTAAGTTATTTTTGAACTATCTGTAGGCATTGTTAATTGCTAAGACAAGTAGATAATCGAAGGGTTAACCTCGCCATTAAGTCTTTACGGTGGGTCATCAATCACAGCGTTATTCAAACAAGCATATGTGGCCCATCTAAAAATGATTAATTATTGAGAATCCAAATAGTGCCCTATCGTCAAATACTGAAAAATTCCATTTTCAATTGTCTGACGAGCTGACGACAGGGAAAACAGAACATTGTATTATGCAAATTTATACTTGTAGCTATATAAAATAAAGGATCCAATAGCTTAAACTGGCATTTATGTAAATAAAATATTACTAGTTTGTTTTAATGGATTGTTCGATATTTTATTGAGGATTTTTGCAACGTTTTGCATTTCGATTCAGTAGGCAGCAAATAAATGAGACAACTGAACAAAAAGTCAAATTATAAATAGAAGATTTAGCAAAGAGGACCTTAATCAGGCTGACATGTGATGCTAAATTATCAGGCTTTCCGTTGAAATAGGATAGGTTTTCGAGGCATCTTTAAAAGTGTTAAGCCTTTTCAATAATTTACCGTACTTCTAGACTAAAAAATTAGTCATGCAAATTGAAATCCATTCATTCTCTGAAGGAATAATTAGACCCGAGGTGATTTTCTTTGCGTTTTCAAAATTCCAAATTAATCAGCACCGGCCGGCCGGGCTTCTTAGACGGATGATGTTTTTGTCATTTTTTACCCGCTGTAACTCTTTAAAGATTCTTGGCCCAAAATTAAAAAACGAAATTTCCAAAGGGCTTTTATTAATAAACGAGAGGGCCAGAAGTTGTTTGCGTTGAATGTTTTAAATTGATGGCTCTTCATGAAACATGGATTTTGACATTAAAAAGTTTTTAAACTTCTAAACATCATAAAAATGAATAAAATCAGTCCAAATATCCAGAGAAGTTAATTGAAAAAACTCATAACTTTCAATCAGCGGACTTCGTTGAAGATCAAGGGTGTTTTGCATTTTAATTTCAGATTATTGAATTTTTCAATGTGCCAACCTTTGAAATGCACCGATGACCTATAAAGCTGTAAATTTGGTATACTGCGCCATTTGAGAGATATTGTATTTTGTACCTATAGCTCATCAATCCCAATTCATCAAGGAAATAGATTATTAGGCTTCATTTCAGTGATTATTGTGGTGTAATTCCCTCCTCAGGATAAATAGGTGCGTTGAGTTTCTTCTTCTCATCAGGATCTGCATATCCCGTGTCGGTTGATTCCAAACTTCCTCAATTGCCTATTCATTCCGCAGTTTAGGGCCGTGAATTTCTTCCTGCTTTCTTTGGCGCGTTTTTATTGTTAAGCATAAGTTAATTTATAGTTTATAATTTCTCTCATTGCTAAAGCAAATACCACAAAACGTTTCAGGACCGACCAGTGGTGAATCCCTATTCCTTGCACGGGCATCTAATTCTCCGTTGTCTTCTACATCGGCATGTCCTGGGACCCCGAAAAATGGGATTTTTTGAGCAGCTTACCTGTTTAGGTTGGTTTTGCAAATCAGCACCATTATCGATCTCATGTCTTTGGTTTCATGTACTATGTTTAAATGAATTTAGTACATCTTTCTATTTCATGTATGTTAGATATTGGTATATACTGGTGGAACCTTCTTGCTTCCTAGATCCATCTAACAATTGTATTGTCCTCCTTAACATAGTGGTTTTTCCTTTTGCCCCACTCCTTTTTTTGTACTTAGGTTTGTTTAAATTGAAATGTCGTACCTAGTCATAAAATTATATAATCTCGCTACACAACAAAAGGCAACGCGACGTCAAGGTTATAAGGGATTATATGTACTTTCTATTTCTTTGAACGTGACCGTTGTCCAAAATGCATGCTACCGGAATTCAGATTCGGTACCACTATACTTGTTCTCCTGAATCTCCAGTAGATATTTTCATAAGTCCAGTAAACCTCTTCAGCGAATTGGTGCACATTCCTAGTGGTTAGGGCATCCTACCATTTGCCACACTTCCTGGTTTTTCAATTGATAATAATATACCAAAGGAATTGGTAAATGGGTCGATGCCTTGACCACATCACCCAATGAGTAGTTTATATGGCAGAAATCACTTTACTGCTTTCTTTAAGAGTTTACAGTAAGCCGATTTTTGTCACTGATTTTGTTTTTTAATGCCCCTACACACGCCGAAACTTATCAACCTCCACAGTTTCGCCCTGCTCTCCCTGTTGAATTTGAAATTTCTTCTATTCTAATCAGGCAAGGGGATGGTAGGCTGGTAGTGAGTAGTGTCCAGTGGGAGGCGTCCAACGCGTACAAACTCATATCATCATATATCAATAATTTTTAAAGGTGTAAAGCGGTTTGTCCCTTCATCCGCAACACTTAACGGATATGGTGGACGTTAACCATCCTCCTGCATGACTTACTCATTTTTTCTGACATAATAACACAAGCGTATATATTTCACGTATTTAATCTAGAGAGATACTACAATGGTACCTAAAAGAGCGCAGATAGTCGATCAGATAGGTCGATTTCAATATTGTAAACAGGGGAAAGACCTGTTCCATTTCTTCTTATGTTTATTTGACTGCACCAAAAAGACGACTTTTCTAAGCTGTTGAATACAAAGACGGATTAAGTATCTTTATGCTTAATCTACTGTGCTTTAATGGATAGAAATGAATTCGTTCGTGAAGAAACGGCAACGGAAAATTAAACAGTCCAACGGAAAATAATAAATTTGATTAATTAAAGAATAGTCTTAACATTCTATACACCCCATCCCATCCCAGCAGATGTGGTAAGAATAATAAAGAATGTAAAAGATAAAAGGTAAAATCGCTGGCAACAGATTTCTGCCAAATTATGACAGATAACGAACCGCACGGGTTCCTGATCCCTGATCGAGAAGGGAAAGGGCACACTTACCAGATTAAGGATAGGTCATACTAGACTTACACATGGGCACATTCTGGCAGGAAAGAGCCTCCATGTGCCCACTATGTACAGAAATATTATGCTTTGAGTATATGTTACAACATAAAAATAGAAGCTACGGAATTCCTTCTGATCTATGCGTGGCACCGCAGTAGACACGGATCGTTGTTTCAGTACTTCAGGTTTTAAGTGTTTTTAGTTGTATGCAATGTGCTTTATGTGTTGGTGTGAATGAAGGGATTATTACTCAGAGGAATATCGAGTGAGAATGTGTTGTCTGGAGAATGAAACTATTTTACAAGCGTGAAGGAAGGTTTAAACCCGGAATATTGTGTGAGGTGGGGGAGTGATTTTGACCAGATTTGTTATGTGTCCTGTGGTCATGTGTATCGTGGACATGTGCATAACAATATTTTCAAAAACGGAAGTTTATCTCAAAGGAAAGCTAATCCCCTACAGTAGGATCGGCAGTGTGAGTTGGGATATCAAAGGACGCGGAAGGACGGTCTCTCTTTTTTTTAATCGAACAACCTGCTGTATTTTCAATTTTAAGGGCAAGGGGTTGATATCGTATGCTTTTACTTGTCACATATTTTCATTTATCCACACAGTATCTGAATATATTATTTTTGAAGACCTTAGTTTTTTTTGTGGCACAAAAATTCCTTTTCATTTTTTTTTTTTTTTTTGGTATTACGTATATTTTTTCTTATTTTTCAGGAATTTTACACAATTCAGGAAATTTATATGCATCGATTGAAAGGGATTCACCAAAGATCGTTATAGTTTATGGGCGGTTGAAAGGATACCGATGCCGTCGGAATATCCAATGCAAACAACTTTTGTTCGTGTTTTCCTATTCTTTTAAAAGTAATTTGACAATCTGAGGTTCCTTCGGGAAGTTCAATAGTTAAAAAAATAGGAGGGAAAATATGAGATAGTGACAAAGATGAGCGAAAGAGCAAAAAAAAAGTATGTTTAAAACACAGATGGGCGGCTAAGACCCATAAGAATACATACTAAATTCTATCCACCACGACGTAATTACACATTGATTAATTATGTACTTTTTTAAAGTAGTCACCTTTAAACCTCTTACTGATAGAATAATAATCTCACTTTTTATTATTTAAAGTGGGGTTCATGAGAAATCCATGGAAACATAGATTAATATGTTGCCAGCATAGCAAAGACTCGTGTCTTTCCAATGACCGTTCGGCTTAACTAGTCTATGATTAGCAAAGCCAAACAGACAAAAAAACAAATTTTATACCTTGTACTGTTCAGCCTTCAAGTATACTGAAATTAATATTTTATGATTAAAAATTTTAAAAGAATTTAAGTTTTAAATTAAAGAGGACGAGAAATGCAATTTTCTAAATAAATTCTGCAATATAATTCTATAAACTGAAGATTTAATGGGTTTTTCATATTCTTCTGCTTTAAAAACTTTACGGTATTTTTAACACCACATTGACTTTGATCATTAGTATGATTATAATTCAGAATTTTATTTTAACTTGCTGGTTTAAGGCTTAAGAAAGGAAAAATACCATGCAAATATAATTAATTTATCGAATAGTGCAACATTCTGATATCCATATTTTCAAGTAGGACGAGAAACGAAAATTTCAAAGCGGACTAATCTTTAAATGGGATTCAATCAGGAAGGAACAAGAGGTTTAAATATGAGATAAAGACAATTTCCTTTGAAACAAGGCCAACGTATTGCATTGGGAAAGTTCCATTTTCAAGTGTTATCGATTTGAGGAACTTTTAGAAAAGCTTCAAAAAGACAAATGGAATGGAAATGTGAGCGGAGCCGGTTTATAAATCTCCGTCCGAAATAAACGCGCAACAGAAATGTGAAAAACGAGTTTACTTTCTCCCACCTTGGTTATAGTACAGTAAGCCTAAAAGATAGAAACAAAAACACAATTAGTCTCAAAAACGATATCATAACGATAACATATCCGTGGAAAATATAGAAAAATTTTGTTTTATTTGTCGCCCTATTTATACATTTTAGGATTCAACGCTATCCAACAGATTTATATGGGCGACTCGTATAGCGTGAAATTAATTACAGCCTAATTTAAGTTATTATTAAAGAACTTTCTGCATCTGCTGTAATACCTTGTAAATTATGATAAACATGAAAAAATTAAAATTCTAAATCCATAAAAAACGCTATTTATTTAGTGCAATCACTTTGATCGTTATTTGGTTATGTTTTGCTCTTTATGCGCTTGTATTTCTTCATGTATCGATATATCATGAGTGGATGTGCAAATAATATATATGGCGTATATTTTTACCGTTATATTTGAATGTAAGCACTTGAATATATAACCATATTTGGGCTGAAACGTATCCATATGTTCGTTTTTTTATTTACGAAACACCTTAATTTACAAAAACTTGATTATACATTTTTCTTAGCCGATAATAAATAATTAAAAAATGTCCCTGTCAGTGCGTCAAATTAAATTAGCGACTGGTATGAGAGATCGATTTAATTGTGTCTAAACCGTGGTCCGTGGGGTTAACCTAACCTACCATTCTGCTTCTGTATCGTCATCGGCATCTGTATCTACGTTTCTGCGCGTAATTTTATGAAGATAGTCAAAAAAAAGTGTTTATTACTACTTTATAAGAATTATATAATTATTCAAGACGACGAGTATATTTTCACAATTACTAATATCCTCTTTTCTTCCAGTTGGGCTAGCTCATATGGATATTTTAAGACAGTCGTAATGTACCTATAATCGATATTTTTCACGATATATCGGCTTTGCTATAGCTATATCGATTAAACTTGCCATCCCTAAATACAGTCATATAATATTGCTCATAATATATATGTATGATTTTTTTACTATGGTATTTTATCTACGGGTTTTTCTATTTAATAATGTGAATATATTGGAGAAATTATGGGCTCATATTTCAGAAATACAGCCTGTTCTTTTTACAGATTATGTATTTTAAAATAATAAATATTTAATTTGAAAACGAAACTTCCGTAGACTTCTTTTCCTGACACTTCCAAATAAAAAAAAATTTTTAACCCTGCGATTTTTTTTAAATTTAAATCTAGACTATAACCGTCATTCTTCCCGAGGTCCCAACGTTCCAAATCATTGACGCATTGGCTCTTCTATCGAGAATCGGCTTGAATTGATTGTCATGCAATATTCAACACGGAAATTAAAACAGAGATATATATCCAGACATATTTTGATTTATGAAGGATTCCCAGGCGATAAACACTTAGTTATTAATTGGATGAAAGCAAGGGATGACAACAGGTGGAGTCAGGGACCAAGCATGCGTCGGCTTTACTATAAAAGTAGGCACCCCCTCGAAACGTTCACCATTTCCCCTGTTACGGTTGTTGCCATCACATCTGAACCACCACCACCAAAGGTAGTAAACAATTCAAATAAAATTTCAACAAAAACTTAATTAATATCTTGTTTAAAACTGTTCCATCAAGATCACTCACAAATCTGGTGAGGTTGTCGAATTAGATTTTTGTGAAATCCAAATGACCAAATGATCAAAATCGTCTTTTGCATATAGATCAACGTAGGAAAATAAATTAAAATAATCATAAAAGTCTTACAACTTAAACCAATTATTAATTATTCCGAAATCGTGAAGTGCGGTCTGGCGTGATGTAGGTTTCAGAAAAACATTTTCTTTATCGTGCCAACGTTTCGATCTTCATTGAGATCATCTTCAGGGTTCCAAGTGTTTGTCTTCTATGTAATTGTGAGAGTAGAGTGAGTTGAGGGCACTCTCCACACGACACGCAAGAATGGCACAATTACACAGAAGACAAATTCTTTGAGCCCTGAAGATGATCTCAATAAAGATCGAAACGTTGGCACGATAAAGAAAATGTTTTTCTGAAATCTACATCACACCAGACCGCATCTCACGATTTCTGAATAATTATCGATTAATGGTCACTAATAATCACCACACATTTAAACCAATTACTTTACAGCTTGTAAAACAAACTTCTCTAATAGATCTTTTTTTTAAATCAAAATAAAATAAATCCATTAAAGACATTCTTGTACGAGTTGAAAATCGTAGTGAATTCGATGCTCATGAATCACAAACGGTTCATCCTTCGAGTCATCCTGTGCTCCACTATCCAATCCAATCATCATGCAATCATTTAATATTAAGCCATTCGATAATCAAATATTAAGAAAAGGTTCAATGCAATTTCAAATGCGATATAAATGCTAATTCTCTTGTTAGAACTGCATTACTATGATGATGACCCTTTTGTTTCTCGCATTAAACATGTGTCCAGTTTACAAATTAATCCGGTTCAAACTAATCAAACCATCAATTCAAAAAAACGACTAGTCGTGAGTGATTCGGACCTTTTTAGTATTGATCTAAACTTTGTTTTGTGTCCTAAGTAAAATCATAGATAAAGAAACAATTGCTATTAACAAATATTGAAATGCTTTGTTCAGTTTTCCTTTGATTAAAAATTTTAAATAAAGCTTGAAACCTTTATTAAATATTTATATAAATGTTTTCTTAAATAAAGCAAAGGCCAAATTTTCGCTAATTAAACCAAATAAAATAGTTAAAAGGATATCCCTTTAAATTAAAATCAGTGCATACATAGTCTCATTTAATTACCCTTTGATGTTTTATTAATTTAATAAAATCAAATTCATTTTAATTTATTTTAAAATAAACCAATCATGACGCTTTCATGTGATAAAAATAACGAAAATATAGAAAAAAAAAATTAAGCCCCAGTTGAAACCACCGATAAGAAAATCTCCAGCCACACCGTACCGAGTCCAATAGATTCTTTGTATTTTTTACGCGAACCTCCTGCCAATAAAGGATGAAACAAACCCCATCCGGAAATTAAATATAAGGATTGTATGAGAAAAGCCGATTGTTTTTGTTTATAAGGGCACAGTAGTTATCCAGTGGTGTTCTTTTAACGTCACGTATCCGCCTTTCACACTCGTTTTCCAATTTTATTGAAACCGTCTATCGACAAATATTAATAAAGTACGAAGTTAACTTCGTATGCGATTTCGAACATCGATCAAGCTTTTATTAATATACAGATTTGATATTTTTCGTAGATCTTGCAAAGCGATTGATGTTTTTATTTGCACAATGCGTTATTTCCGTGCCTTTAATTAAAAATTATATGTTAACAAGTTTATTGATGAATGCCTCTTCTAAAATTATAAAGACTTATTTTTTTTAATGAATTTAAATATTATACAAAAGTTTACTACGTTAAAGAAAACTTCCATTTTTACCATATAAGGAAGTATTTTTGTGTAAGAGTTGTCTGAGATCAGGTTTATTGGAATCATCTATCTTTAAGAGTAAACTCTTGAAACCGGAGAAAAACCGATTCTTCACAGATTGGAATTTACTTTATCAAAGCGATCCAGGAGAATCGCGTTGACAAGGTATCAGTAAATATCAAATAAGTCACGCTGTCGTCCCCAAATAAGCTTATTTGTCAAGTTTCCTTCAAAAATATTTTGTCCCAAATGCGAGACCAAAGGTAAAGCATTGCAAATCAAATGCTTCAAATATTTTTATAACTTTGTACGACGATAACTTAGTTGGACTGCAAGTTTTTTGAAAACACTTTTGTTCCATTTTATCAAGTTAATCTTAAGTATTGTATAATTACCTGGGCGAATGGGGAAAAGCTAATCGCCAGGGAAATTAGTTTTTTTCATTGAATACGAAAAAGTTTCCTTTTGGCCACACAGCTACTTTTTTTTAAGCGGTAGCATGGCTACAAGCAGTGTAAACGTCCCATCCCATTCAGCAATAAGCAACCCCTGTGCTTTCTTATCAGGATCCACGATTGCCTTTCCCTGAATCTTGAAAAGGGTTTAGAAAATTGTCGATCGGACGATACCCAATCGCGTCGCCGTTTCCCATTGAGAAAATTCCAACTGGCTCCTTAAGATTCATCCTTATCTAGAAAATACTTTTTTCAATCATTCTCAACGGCCAGAAAAAAATATTAAGTCTTTAATTTTATCATTGAATTATTCTAATTTTTTTACCCTACTTTACATTTGATTTGATTCCTTCCGATCTTCTTACATGTTAATTAAGGAAGGAAAAGGAGAAAATTGTTATAGAAACTGTAATTATCTTATATTATATTTACATGGAGTCTGTTCAGTCTTTGGCAAGTCGCAAAGTTTCATTCCAACTTCCTAATACAATAATTAAAAGGTTTAATCTGTCTCTAACTTCAACATTTCTGTACAGGATTGAAGGCTATTAAGTCGAACAATGGAATTGAAGCTGCCGCAATGAGGTTCATGCAAATGTGCACTATGGCAATTTTATTAACGTCTAATTCACCAAACCGTTTACAGCTCCGATTCAAGGCTAATTAAACAGTCATAACTAATTACAGGCCCCGTTAAATGAACAATTTGCGGGAGTTTTAACAATCGGCCAATTCCACCCTTAAGCCCTATGTCGATTACGACACTTTTAACGCACCTGATTCTTTTAGTTAACACCTGTTTTATCAATTTGAATTGTTAACTGTGTAATAGGATCATTCGATTTACATGAATACTTGTTTTTAAGTGTAAAAAAATTTATGACGGTATACGTTTGGCATACTCGCCAGAGTAGATATCCAAAACAGCAACTTAAACTGCATGACAGACCTGAACTCATTACACAAAAACATACAATTCACTGCAGAAGTATTTAAAAAAATAGAAATTTCCTAGACCTAAAAATAACTAAAAACGAACACACAATATACAATTTGACATACACAGGAAAGCGACAGGCTAACATACACAAAAACTGTCACTAAGTGGACCAAATTGACGTACACAGGAAAGAAAGGTACAAATTCATTTAATAGATTAGAAATTAAGACAGCCCAAATACGCTTTGGTGGTCCGATCCTTCGCTGTCCTACAAGGCAACAACGACGGTCATATGCACAGCTGCGCAAAGCATGCTCGAGTAGGAGCAACGGATCCACTACCCGCTCCTAACCGTCTGTGCCTTTGTTTCATTTTTGCCGCACTTAAGCCATGTCTAGTTCTTTGCACCTAGTTGCCCGCTCCTAACCGCTACTACTCATGCATTCGAGGAACTATCCAACATAATCATCCCGTCCTCAACGCATCTACCCTGTCGTCCGATCCGTCGTACCGGGTGTATAACGGTGGTCGTACGCAAGTTTCCTGCAAAGTTCACAGGTCACCTCAAGCCACCACGAATCCATTCCCAAATTAAATTTGGGCTGAATTTGGAACATTAGATAACCCGTGGTACACATGGTCATGCACTCTCCCCCGTCTATGCAGACAGGATCTGGCACACTGACCCTCGTGTGCCTCTGATAAGGCACTCGCCATTCATGCCGGCAGGAGTACAGTTTGTGCTATAGAGGGGTGGCCAAGCCCTCTAGGCTATACCATTATTTTGAACTTGGATACCCCCTTGTAACCAAGGATTGGGAGGAGGTGACAGGATGGAAGGAATGAAACTGGATTGAGGAAGGGCCGGGAAAGAGACAGCGTCGATGCCCTGATAATATACCTAGAGTATTACATATCTTATATTTTAAAATGCAGAAAACCAGAAACCTGTACAATGAACTTCGTTGCGCAGCTATCAAAACTTTTAAATGTACATTATATTCTGAGGTTGTGGTAACGCAAATTATTAGAGAGAATAAAGAGAATCCTGACCCCAAAGAACAAGTACTCTGGGATAAGAGTTAGATATATGGAGAGTGACAGTAATTTATTAGCACAAATGGTTGCGGTTTAAATCCGCCTTGAGGAATAGCGAGCACACTGGGGGAGAGAATGTGCCAATTTGTGTTTTGTTGGAAGGTGAAACGATACTGGCGTCGTCGGAAGATTCGTAATGGTCATCCAAATTAGCAAGATATAGGTCTAGATTTGTGAGATACCAAAAACTAATTCTCGGAGGATGTGGGGTTCAAAGGCGAAAATCTAATGAAATTGTCATTATTGATAGATAGTTGCTAATGTGGATAATGATGTCTTCTCTAAAACCAACATAGAATTTTCGTCATATTTTCAAAAAATAAAGCCATCCTGATTTAACTCTCTCTACATTGTTGGTCTTCAGCATCGTAGAAACTGCAAATGGCGTTGATTTGCGCGTTGTTTTCGCATCTTCAGAACTTGTTGGTCTATATTCATAGTTTGATGTTCCTTTGCTTCTCGCGAAAACGGCATCCGCATAGCCAACAGCTAAGTGACAATACTAGTCCATTTAGGACAATGGACTAGGATTTTCTGCCGTTCAAACCTAAGTTCTCAGTGAAGGTAGGTGTTTTAGTAAGAAAATCTTTCCGTTGTAACATTTTTATCCGTATTTAATTAGTGGAGAGAGTGTCAACCTGAAACATTGTAGGGAGTCAGCAGATTGTTTCAGAATCTTCGTACATCTCGATTATGTTCGTTCTGTGTGCTTTGTTCTTGAAAATACGTTTCTAGTAATACTTTTATGTTAGGTTTTGCAAAACACCCTGACCCTGAAAATCTAACTGATGCTATAAGTTGAGGCCCTGGATAAAATAATAAATTTAAAAAAAGCTTAGTTACAAATGTGGAGCAATTTGGATATAATTAAAAATTAACGTCAAAATTATATGTATAATATGCAGGGTGTCCTGTTTAGATGGCTTGGCTGAATTTCTCTTAAACCAATGACGCTTTAAAAAAATGTGTTTAATAATTTTTATTCTAGTTTCAAATTTTTACCTTTCTTGAAGAAAAATTATACGGGAACCTCAGGCCCAGTAAAAAACCAAAATTCCAAGCAAGACCATTCCGATATATAATTTGAAAGAATTTTTTACGCTGAAAACAATGGTGCAATCGGATTTTGAATTTCTCATCAAATGACAACGTTTTGGCAAAAGGTTTGGGGGGGGAAAGTCTTTTGGTTTGTTATTAATTAATCACATTTCACGTTTGAACGGCCCTTGCGTAAATATGCAAATATTTCCTCTTATTAACCACTCTTCGCCAGAGTGATAGAGTCAGGGGAGATGAGTTGACAAAAATTTTCTCTCTTTTGCGGCAGTTCTTCAACTGAGGTTGTTGGATTATGATTGGCGTAGGCACTGCTTTTTAAATGGCCCTACTGAAAATAGCCAAGTGGGGTTAAATCGGGTGTCCAAGGAGGCCAACAGATCGAGCCATTTGGTCTTATCTTGTGAATCGTGCGCGAGGCCTCCTTCAAGCTGTAGAATCATTCTTTGTCGTTGTTGAAGAGGAACATCATCTAATAGTGTCGGGAAAAATTGACGAACTGAGCACTTTATATCTTTATTTCGAGATGTCCACACTAAACGTTGATACCGTGAACCACCTAATGATGACAAGAATACGTAATTCTCAAATTTTCCTCTGCCCACATTCGATAATTCCAACGGTATTGTGTCATTAGAAGTGAACTTGGCCTAATCGGTCTATAGGATGTATGGAAAAAGGTTTTCTTCAACCTCCCAAATCGACATTTGTGCAAAGAAACATTAGATTCAGAACAATCCTGATTACATACAACATTAGAATCCCGAAGTCCCTGAACAAGACGAAAGCGATACGGCTTAAAATTGTACGTTCAGAGTACATCTCTAATTTTATTTTTTGAAAAACCTAAAAACCTTCTAACATTTCGGAGAGAGCAATTCGGATTTTCAAGAACATACCGTAAAATATTCAACTCCTCTTCGAAATTCGCTACCGGTTTTTTTGGTGATGGAACCGTAACTGATCTGTATCTCCTCATATTGCGAGCAACACGAATAAACGTTTTGTGGTTTGATCTGGGTCGATCAGGAAATTTTTAATAGTACAGCAAGACTGCACGACGAGAAGTACCATCACCATATATATTAACTCCCTGTTGATCGGAAAAATGTACTCTTCGGTTCAATTTCCATGGAATACTGAATGTAACTACTAGGTACTATTGTAAAATTTATTTACTCCCAGGAATTAAGATTGCTCCCAGTCCGAATTTGACAAACAATGACAGAATGTAAACAATAAAGGTAATTCATGTTTACTTTAGTGCACAAGCAGATTATCGGAATTAACAAAGAAACAAACGAAATGGGTTCTTTCAAACATTTCACAACTTGTCATTTTTTGGCCAATTTGCATTCCGTTTGCACCATTGTTTTCAGCAAAGTAAAAAATCCTTTAAAACAATGTGTCAGTGTATAGGGTCGTATTTGAAATTTCGAAGTTGTACGGGGCCTGAAGTACCCCCTGCATAATTTTATCCAAAGTATGTAAACATTTGAAACTAGACAAAAAATAGTAACAATTTTTTTTTTGTAGCATCATTGGTTCAAGAGGGATTCAGCCGATCAATCTAAAAAGGACACTCTGTAGACATTAAGTGGGTGTTCATATTTAACCAAATAACCAAATAAAGTTTGGTAATTCTCGTGGATTTATTAATATGTATGTAAAAAGAAACGTATCAAAGGTTGAATATTAATGAAGCCTTTTGTTCCAACTGTTTTTAATTAATTTAAAGATATAATAAACCTAAGGCAGTTGGACGAAAATCAAAAGTAACGCGGTTCCGATTGAAAGGACTTTCAGTCCATTTACCTTTTTTCGCCCCAGAGCCGATCTCCATTTTTCCCTCGGTATCTGCTATTTTTCTATTATCGGGAAGTTGTCATGACTGTAACGGCCCCGGTGGTTAATACAATAGAACGACACGATCATTCCGCCGGGGTTCGGGGTTTTATCAAACAAAGCCTCTGCCTCAATCCCTCGGAAGGGCATTTGTATATTATTGAAACTCTTCTCAATTGGATATGCTTACTCGAACGACCCGTCCAATACCGTCTCGTCCCTTACCATACAGTTAGCCCTAAAAGGCTTAATATTTCTGTTTCTTTATCTCCTTCCATCCTGCCGCAAAGATTTCGTATGAAGATATAAGATACTTCATGAATAAAAAGGAAGCAAAGGCTTGGACAAGTGCTGAATATATTCGGAATTATTTCCTAATAATAAAGTTACACTGCTAAACGAAACAACCCAATTATTATTGATTAGATGAAGTTATTAGTTAAAATAACATAATAAGTATTTAAAGTTTCTTATATCAGACATTCCGTCAATGTTTAACATCAATTATTACCGAGGAAGGACTGCACTAATATAATTTTACATATAAGGGAGTTCTTCAATCCTCTAATATGCAATGACAAAACATAATTAACTCTAAGTGAGAAAGGGCAAAGTTGGTAATCACCTGGTATAGATTCACCCTCCTTAATTACCTAGCAGTTGGATTACATTTGTCTTGCTTCGAGAGGTGGTACACCATGAAGTGGTTGGCATATCTCTCACAGACGTATTAAATTCATCGTGGTAACAAGTTTAGAAGTTCCATTGTCTCCTATATAATTTTGGTTAGCGAGGAAGGTGAGGTACCGCCAATTTCAAATCTTTTCCGCCGTTACATTAGTGTTATGTATTAAATTTATAGGAATAACACTTTGCAAGGGGAGGTTAATTAGATTAAAAAGATTTTATTACGACTGTTTTTGGTGGGGTTAGACAGAAAAATCTTAGTTACTGCCAATAAGCCCTGGGCGTCGAAAAAACAACATATATTTCAAGCAATTGATTAAGGTTTTTATTGAGATAAAAAAAGTCAGTGTCATGAGCGGGTTTCGAACAAACGACCTTCGGCTTGATACGCCGCTACTCTACCACTCTACCACTCGCTTCTTCGAAAGCACGATAGCTCAAGTGGTAGAGTAGCGGCTTATCAAGCCGAAGATCGTTGGTTCGAAACCCGCTCGTGACACTGACTTTTTTATCCCAACTAAAAACCTTAATTTGAATGATATTAATTGACCACGAAAACTAGTGAATATATTCAAGGTTACTCAAGGACAAGAAAATGATAAGGGGATCTGGAGATGAGTCGTCACCGTTGTAGACTCTAGGCTCCTAGAACCCGCAGTCATGCGTTCGATTCCGGCCCACGCCCCTGGCCTTTCGCTACCCTTCCAACAATTAATTCATTGCGTTCTCTGATTTCTCTAATATGCTAATATTAAAAAAATAAGGCCATTTAAAAAATAAGTTAGATTCGTTATAAGCACCTTAACAGCTTTTAATATATATGTATGTGTGTGTGTGTGTGTGTGTGTGTGTGTGTGTGTGTGTGCGCGCGCGCGCGCGCGTATTTATGTATTTAATATTATTTATAGCAAACAAACATTTTTTAACAAAATTAGCAGGGGGCAATTTTTCTTTTCTTTGTAGTCCGCGTTCCTACGGAAAATATTTCTTGTTTCAGCCCATGTTAACAACAGATGTATTTTATTATAAGGTGAAATAAATAAGAATGAAATCAACAAAATCTCACTAAACGGTTATATAGAAATTTAAAGTTTGTACCTTTATGAATAGTTTAACATTTTTCCCAAGTTTTCTACATATAGCGGGTTTGTTGTTTTTCGATAAAACTCAGTTTTTCACTGAAGATGGCGCAATGCCGAAACGCGTTTGAATAGCTCAAACAAAAACAGACAGACCCAGTAATGCCCGTGTGCCGGTTCGATATAAGATTATTCAGAGTTAAGATTAAAACAAGCGAAAGCAGGTGTATCTTAGGGTAGTCTTTTAAGTCCCATCCTCTTACTGCTATACACAAGCGACCAAATATATCAAACAGGGATCTTTGTTTACGATGCAGGACGCATTCAGAAAATAGACTAAATCGAACTCTCTATTGAAAAATTGGATGTTGAGCAAATTTTTATCTTTATGTATATTAGATACAAACAATTTTCAAAAGAAAATAAAATCTGACCAAGACAAACCCATCATAAATTCTAAAAGAAGGCAAAAGTAAATGAGTTGGCTAAAAAAAAAAAGTCTGCGAGAATAAAACTAAAAGAAAAAGTTGATGGACCATTTCATATAAATATAAGAGATATTTGGTTGAATAAAAAATAAAAACGGATAGGCCGGATGGGGGCATGGGTTTAAGGCACAAATGTTGACGGAGCGAAACCAAAACTTTTTCAAACTGAGATCCGTGCAAAAAAAAATCTATGAAAAATATTAAACATATTCATAAAAAGATTGAGGTGCATATTCTCAAACAGACAAGCAGCACTGATCCTTTGGCTTTGCCCTGATGGCTCCTCCTCCTGCAACTCAAAGGTGCACGAGGAAGGTACTACATTCAACTTCTGTTCAAAACGCGAACATGTAATACTGAAATGAATATCCAGAAATGAAGAATTCTAAGCAATAAGCAGGCTGACAAACAGCAAAAGCAGGAGCTGCAAGTGTAAAATAGAAAAAATGGGTTGAGAAAGAAGTAACTGTACACTGTATTAGTTTAATGAATTAAAGTGAATAATAATCAAAGAGTCGCAGTATGAGTCAACCAGAAAAAGAAAATTTACTAAAATTAACAGGCCTTTATACTGGCAATTGCACTTGCATATTTGATCACTACCCTAAAAACTGGAAAAACTGAGACAGAAACTTGCCGATTCTATCATGAAACAGCAGAGACATCGGAACATGTCTTACGAGGCAGGGTAACAGTTTGCCTAGGAGAATGAGCAAAGATGAACCATGGAATTTGCTCAATCACCTTAAGGGTAGTTCACTTTCTGGTGTATGGATATCAAGAAGGTTCCATATTAGACCTTCCAGAGCGCAGGTGGAAGAATGAGAGATTATCGAGACAAGTGGCATAGGGAAAACTATACCTTCGATAGCTACAAAACAGCGAATGAGTCCATTCAAATTCAAAGCTGGAGGAAAATGCAGACCAAAGTTAACGAACATAAAATTAGTTGACGTTTCCGACCGTTTTGGTCTATCAAACTGTTCCTGCTTCTCGCCATCATCAATTGAGTCGTACTTTTTACGTGAACTAATTGCCACTTATTTGAATCGTACTGCAGTAACGACCCAAAACTTGGCCAGATACCTAAGAATGGCACTAAACAGCACCGAGATATATCCTAACTCGGTAATGTAACCAAAATGTGTAACGTGGGTTCATTTAACGCAGCTTGTGTAAAATCGATCGATACAAACAAACAAATATCTTATTTGATTAATCCATTAAATTCAAATTCCTTGGAATAAAGTAATTAACAAAATAATTTTAGCTGTAAAATTTAGTGCGCTTAACGTTCCACCTTCCTCGTAACAATCATTTCCCCTAGTTTTGAAAAAAAAAAGTTATTTATGACTTTTTAAGCGATTTTCTACACCAATAATGTTAATGGAATCAGATTTATTATTTATAAAAATTAATATACTTGAGACAGCTTCTAAGTACGGCTGAGTCGTGACGAAGTGGTAATTTCAGAGGAGGTCTCTGAGATTAAAATTCATAAGATGATCCGGCATCGTTCGGAACATTTAGAAGCCAAATCGAATCGCAAGATGATTTACGTTGAAAGAAATTTCATGAAAATAATTTTGGATAATCTGACATAAAACCGCGTTTTATTTGTACGAGCACAACTGTTTGGATCCATTTTGATGTTTTTCTTTGTACTCGAAGTAGACGTGATTTTTTTTTAATAAACAATTCGCACCCCGAAGTTTTGCATTTCGTGATGTTATGTAATGTCGGAGTAATTTCACCGGCGCTCCCTGGAAGATATTTTACTTTCTCCTCACACACAAACACAGAAAGTGTTTAAGTTTCGTTAAATTAACCAAGTATTCGAGGCAAAAAGTTCGCTCCAATTTCGGTATGTAAGCGGACTCTGAGGAGGTTCACTTCCAAAATTTGAACTTCCTTATCTCAAACCGGCTAATGTCAATGTGTTTGGTTTAGTACCCTCCTGCCTATTGATTTAGGACCTTCATCAAGAAGTAAACAAAGTTCTTAAGTACTTTGGCAGGCATCATTGTCCTTAAAACTTCACTATCTTTTCGCCTTGACACTCAGTAATGATACAGACTAAAACATATTCCCTAACTTTTTTAACGAATTTTACGCGATTACCTTTTTTTGAATGTTTTTAGCTATAGAAAATTAACAAAGTTGTAGAGTTAGATTGCCACTTGTGGGCCAACTAACGAGTAAAGTTGGCTAGTGTTAATCAGGTTTCTTCAACCGGCCTTTTTGGTAGAACGGATGAATGGAATTTTTTTTAAAACTGAAGAAAACTTGCGCTGCGAGTAAAGCAGACTTAAAAAAGCCAAGTTGATGCATATTTTATTGTTGTTTTCTTATCTTAAACTTAAACAAAGCCATGCCTTTGTTTCCCACTTCTATTTGACTTCCAAGATTAAGAGTTTTTATATAAATCTCAAATAACATACGACGACGTTGTGCAGTGGCAATTTTTCCTAACGGGGATGTAACTTTAAAATATATGTGATCTACAATTTATAATACAAAGTCATAAATTATTGACTACACAAAAAATAATCTACAAATGTTGAAGGTACTAATTCCTATGGAAATGAAATTACTAGGAAAGTGCCCTTGTCAGATAGGTCATATAAAGGATATAAACAGGGAAAGGCAATAAGTTTAAATAAGCCATATTTTAGATTTTAAAACAAATAAAACGTTCAAGAAAAAAGTATGTGATATCGGCAGGATCACGTACTCAGCTGAAGTGAAATCAGGGTTATAAACAGGGAGAGGCGCTACTTGATTTGTGCTTGTATTATAACAATATTTTTTTAAATCAGTATATTTTAGATTTTAAAGGAAAGAGCTCACCAACTGGTAAAAAATTTGATTTGCGCCGAAACAAACAGACCGAATTCAAATAATAAATCATATCAAATAAATGTACAAAATACACCCTTTTTATTTTACTTAATACAATAAAATCAAACCTAAAATATACCTTTTTCTCTTGACTTTGAACAAATCAATAAAATACAAAAAAATGACAAAATTAAAAAGCTTACGAAAGGAAAAAAATTATAGAAAAGAAGAACTCACTAATGCACTCTCAGCCAGAGTCCATACAATACAGACCAAAGACTATGTCCACCTCTGACGTGAGTATCATTGGCTCCTACTCTACACATTTAGTCTTCAAGCTTTCTATATAATATAAGATAATATAAATAATTCATAAATTTATATAAATATATGAAATATACAGGAAAAGAGCGGCAAGCATTTCAGATATAAAAGCAGGAGAAGATAATATGATTTGAGCTTTTGTTATAATTAATTTTCTCCAAAATCTATCATATTTTAAATTTCCAATTTATTTTTTATTAATCACGTTTTTGGCCTTTTTGCCAAATCGATGATCAGACGCCCAACTCAACTGTCAGTCAGATTTCCTCCCTTTTAAGCTTGTGTTATAATTATTTTCCCAAAACAATCGTATTTCAAAGAGAAAATTAACAAATTGATAACTCTTTGCCTCAGTCTTTTTTTTTCTTCAAAGACTGGATTATCAGATTTCACGATATATCATCATTTTTCCGTCGGATTTCAACCTTTTCGGATCTTTTCAAGAAAAAATTGTATAAAATTGATAGGGCAACGTTGGGGAAATAAACAGGGAAAGACAGGACTGTGATTTATGGTTTTATATTTATTATTTGTGTAGTTAAGTATTTTATAAAAATAATAATAGCTTACAAATCAATACTACAAATACGATCACATGCCGCTATATTTGTTTTCCGATTAATCCAGCTTCTCATCAGAAATTTTTAAAAAGCCATGCCTTTGTTCCCGATTTTAGTTTATTTCCAATGTCACTCTAATTATCATTTTTTTTAACACTTCAAATAAGTTGGCATATACGAGTATTGCAGTGGTTATTTTTTCTCACAGGGATGTAAATTTTATTGGCTTTGTTGACTATGCAAAAAAATAATGTACAAATGTTGAAGGTACCAATTTCTAAGTTAGGGTAATATGCCAGAAAGGACCGAGATTTAAGGTTTTGTATTAGATCAAAACGAAAAATAATAATAGCTTACAAGTTACCAACTTGTTGCCTTTTTATTTTTGACAAATTAATATGGATCAGATACCACTATATTTTTTCTAATTAATCCAACTTTCTGTCAGATTTGATTCTTTAGATGAAGTTTTTCATGACAGAATTGTGTGCAATTGAAAGTCTGTCAGAAGAAGCGATATCGGGATTATAAGCAGGGTAAGGAAGATATGATATGGATTTTCTATTTCAATTATTATTAATTCGGCTTCGGGGAGAAAATCACTTTCTGATTTCATATCGCATGTCGTTTTAGAAGATCTATCTATAATGATTATGATGCAAAGTCAGGTTTATAAGCAGGGTGAGTTGACTTTCCTTTCCTGGCGTACGACTTAAATTCAAACGGTGTGTTTATCGTAGAAATGGTGTACTTTTTGTTATCAAATCAGGGTATTTCACTTAAACTTATCATTTTTTAAAGGTATTTTCGTATCCTTGTTCTATTCTCGAAAAAAATGGTTGGGAAATCTCGTATTTTAGTGCAGATATGTTTGTCACTTTCAAAAATTAGGAATCAATGTATGTCTTGAACCCTGGATTTGTTATAAAGTTAACGAGGAAAAATCATCCTGTTTATAATAAAGGCCGAATTAATGTAGAATGAGTATGTTGTTCAGAAAAAACCGCTGATGAGATCCCTGTAACTCGAAACCACGGTTGTAAAACCGATAACAACTACCCGGGTTTTTATTGACCAACCGGTTGTTATTACCTCTATAATGTTATTCGAGCCCCTATCATCACTTTTTTAATACTTGTATTCGATTCTTCGGTATAAAATATTTAATAAGAAGGACAAAAAACCTATTACTCTACTATAACCAAAACAGAGCAGCTCCCTTCTGTTGCAAAGTGAAAAATTGAAATTTTAAAGAGCTTAAATTATTGTAATAAGCTCAAACCTAAAAGAATTTCTTCCAGGAAGCATTACATTATTTGCCCAAATAGTTTTGTATAATCCACATTAGTAATTTAATAACTAACTATTCCAAACATATGCACTATACGGTTATCTGTATGGATATATGCAATTTGGCTTAAATGCGTATACCAAAATATATGCACATTATTTTTCTTTACAATTACAATCAATGCTAAAGGAAATAAATCTAAAACGAAATCAAGACCATTTTTGTTATTATATTACGCCGTTTTGCCCGTGAGATGACATTGTACGCTGTAGGGTAAACAAGGGGAAAAATTAATTAATCAAAATACAGAAGGAAAAATATAATGGAGAGATTATACTCGAGATTTGTGGTATATAAAGTTCTGAAAGAGTTTACCCTGGTGGGCTGCTTGTGTACAGAAGAACTAATAAGATTCTAAGCCATCATCTGTTCGTCGTAATCTTTCCCTGGCTTTTGGGCTGTAATTACACTACTCTCCCTCTATTTCACAGCATGCCTCCTACTCCATTTATCGAGGATTAAACTGCCCTGGTCAAGAAATGTTCCAAGATTTGACAAGGGATTGGATGATTGCTCGAGTTCTTTTGGGTCCTATTAAACCAGGCTTTATATTTTATTCCTCGACCTCGGACAAATACAATCAGACGGCCTTTCTCTTTTCTTAAACTTAATTATTAATTGAAAAGTAAATTAAAATTGCCTATTTGGTGAGCAAGTTTTTTTATATGCAATAGATTCATACCTGTTTTCTTCAACAATTATTAAAAATATATTATGTATCCAGGATATATATTGCATTTTCATATATTCCTTCTTCTTACTATGCCTATATTTGGATGTTGATGATGATGAATGACGAGGATAGAAGGTGATTTGGTATCCCCCAAGGCACGCAGCCGTAGCTGTTTTGGCTTCCTATTTTCTTTGTTCAGTTTAATTGAATGTCATTCATTTTCATCGCTGCAATTCTTTTTTCCGGGTCTTCTTGGCCCACAAGCTAGTGTCTTCATGGAGCTGATTAGGAAGAGGAAGAAGTTACTAAGAACTCCTAAGAAGAGAGATTTTAGTATACCACAAGCATGGCAGCATTTTGGCTAATTGTAATTTTCCCTGTACTTTAGGTCAGTTCACTTCGTTCGATCCATCGACTTCATTGAGCGGTTGCTTCGCATTAAATTTGTTCTCACTTCTCATTGCGTAACCTACAAATGGGATAATCACGCCATGAGTCGTTTACCCTGTCTAACTGTAGAAATGTGTTTCCAAATTTTGTAAGGTTTTTTTTAATCGTCAGTTTACTATGTCTGGTACCTCTAGAGTCAGTCGATTTTTCTGTTTGTTTTGTTTGGTTCCATCTCGAGATTGAAGAAGCTATTGTTAATCTTGTTATATCAATTATATTGGCAAAGATGGTATAGAAGATTTTCTTATAACCGTATTTACTTCTAACTAGTTTGTCGGCTTGTTCATTACCTAAGTCTTCCTGGCGCCTTAGTTATCATTATCAGGATGTTATATTTTCCCAGGTTTTGAACAGTTTGGATACCAACTATTGATGTTGTGACCTTTTACATACGAACGCTTTTAAGACTGCTTGCCTGTCTGATCTTAAAATAATTTTCTTCTCAGTGAAAGTGTTTAAGAATTTTTTGCAATAGCTAGTATTTCAGCTTGAAAGACCGAGATGTACGTCCCCACTAAGTTAGATTTCTCATAATTTGGGCTTGAAGAATGTTCCTGACCCGGTTCCTTCCCTGGTTTTGGAGCGGTCAATATTTCATATATGTAGTTATATTTTATTTCCCTGTCATTTTTCTTCTCCTTTGTAGTCCGTAAAAGTTCAAGGAGATGCTAAAAGGATTTTCCAGGATCAAATAGTCTATATCAAATAAGTTCCTATTTTTAGAAATGGTGATTTTATTTGCTATTCTTGTTGATCCAAAATTTTTAGTCACTATCTAATTATTTATTTTTTTTAGGCCTGTATGAGTGTGTATACTTTTCCTTGTATATATTTTTCCAATGGAGGTGGGTTTAATAGTGTTTGTAAAGCAACTGATAGGTGTTGCAGTCAATGTCCCTATGCGCATTGTCTAATTTCAGTAGCCACTTAGTTTTACAACTAGATTAATAACCATGTGATCTTAGGTCTTGCCTTATATAGCCAAGAATTACCTAGGGTTCTACTATTGGTCTTTTAGTCTGTACGTCAAATAGAATATTTTTCTGCACAAAAAGTATCGGGATTTTCCATAGTTTTGTAAACCGAAGCTGGAAAAGATGATCCTTCAAGTCTTAAATGACAAGAGATGACAATCTTTTTTTTTCTACCTATCGTTCGGTAACTCGAAAAATTTCAATCAGAAATTTAGTTCGTTTACTCCAAGAGGTCTTACTGTTAAATCTTGGCAATTTATAATTTAAAGCATTGGGTCCATCTAGAGTCCTAGCGGAGTCTTTTATTTTATCCATCTTCGGTAGTTAAAATGTTATCAAAGCTGACGAACTTATTTTACCTTTGATTTATAACACACTTAGAGATATTTTATGTATAAAACATAACATGTAGTGCTTGTAAGTAAAAGAAATATATAAAGATGACGTGACTTCTCTAAGAAAGGATGTATAAGTATTTTTCATACAAGATACCATAATATTCAACTTATAAAACTTGACAATATAGAGAAAATAATGGGAAGATGTTTTTATTTATTTTTAAACTGTGCATTTTTTCCATAGTAGCCGTCATACCTTCTTAAAGAAAGACACAAGAAGAGCTACAATCTGAGGGATGTCTGCCATTATTGATAACGCGATATCCCCTTTGGAATGCTAAGCCCGGCCGACCGAGAAAAAGCCTAGCCAATTTTATTCACCTACAGGATACCGGTTATTTCGAGTGTAAAAAAATGTACGGCTGAGATGTTATATCAAATTTTTATAAACGCTACCCCTATGTCATTAAGACGTCGTAATAAAAACGTAATAAATTTCACCGCTAAATTCAGCTCTCACATCAAACGGAAAGTGCGTAAATTGAGTAATGAGTTTTTAATGAGTCTTCTTTATTACGGTGTAATAAAACCTGGTCGTAAAACCGCCTAGAACATTTAATTAAAAGTTAAATTTATTCTTTTGACGTTAGGAAGAGTAAAATAATGGCGATAATTCTTATTTTTCCGCGACTTTTGCCTTATAGCGAGAGATTTTTAATAGTACAGATTTCTTTGAGGTTTTATATATATTTATGTAAAATGTATTATTTTATTTTTAAAAGTATTGGCTTGATAATAAAATGACAAAAGTTGTTTTAGTTCTGATTCCCCTTCAACATCTTGTCATCCGTAAGGTAATCTTAATTGCACTTACAGAAATTTATTTTGATTTGGATATTTCCTCAATGATGATTTTACATTTTTCCTCAAACCCTATAGATGTTTCTTTAAACAAATTTACTATTTGGTATTTTCCCTATTGTTTTAGAAATACATGATTGGATTTATATGTAATGTATCGATATACGTAACGTCGGATTATCTTTGAGTGTAATTAGCAAAGTGTAAATTTTATTTAAATTACAATCGCTTAAAGATTATAATTTGAGTTGGCATTCAACTCTCGTGGGGAAAATACACTAATAGCTAAACGAGAAATCGTTAACTTCAAACAAATGTCATGAATATATTTGTTTCGTAGCTTGAATTGTTATAATGTTTTTTAAATGCCAATCTGAAAAACAAAATAGTTATTGAATTTTTTTGAAATAATATTTATTTAACCGCCACTTTCAAACTAACGAAACCACTTCGTGATCTATTCTCCATTTACATAATTCTTGTAGGTGTACCGCAGAGTAGCCTATTCGCACCCCTATCGTTCATACTGTACACGGTTGGTCTTTTCCACGCTAATACTTTTACTTTTATTTAATTACTTATCAATTAATTGTTAATTGTTATTTGAAATATTGGTGTACTGAGCTGAGGAGTTGGCGTCCCGGGGAATCCAATTCACCGGTAACAGTCAGGTGATTTAAAGTGATTACATGGATGTGACACGTGTTACTGTCTGGAGCATATTTTATTTTCATATTATGTAAGAGTTACATGCAACGTTATTGTTCGGATCCAAAGGCATTTAAATAATTCACAATTTTCTAAAAACAATAATAAATCTCATTTGTTAAATCATTTACGTACAGTGAGTTTAACAATACTCCAACACAACCGTCGGAGGAAATTTATCATTATTATTATCAAAGTATCATATGTGGCAGGTCTATGTAAAAAAATACAGTTCAATTAAGATTTCGTAATAACATTATGCTTGCAACCACACGTTTCAATATTGTAAACCGATGTTTATATTTGTTAATTTTTTTTATTATAAGTTTTGAAATCCTAACAACGTGGATCTATCCCACGAAAAGTGGACAAGGAAACTGAGTATTTTCTTACAAACTTTGCCTTATCCCTGCTATTTAAAAGAATATCGCACAAAAATCAAATAATCTTTCTCTCCCTCTTCCATCTCTCTCTCTCTCTCTCTCTCTCTCTCTCTCTCTCTCTCTCTCATTCACTCTCGCCCTATCATTTTTATTTTCTATTTCTTATACTGTTTCTATCTCCCTCTTTTTTTGTCATTTTCTATATTTCAAAGTAACATAAACCGAAGAAGAAACATAAAGGAAAATTAAATTGAAATTATTTTTTAAGCAAGCTCTGGGGATTGTTGAACTTACAGATACTAGAACAAAACTTTCTTAATTAACTTGTTAACGGATAAATGCCAAAACGCGGATGATGAAGACCAAAATGATCGGAACGACCATACTAGATGAAATCCAAAATATAAAAATTACCTGAAGCAAGTAGTTGTGCCCGACAAGGCACAAGATAAAATAATATCCCACAAAAATCAAATAATCTTTCTCTCCCTCTTCCATCTCTCTCACTCCCTCTCTCTCTCTCTCTCTCTCTCTCTCTCTCTCTCTCT
>CM077107.1:3541918-3662549 GCA_039619505.1 Cimex hemipterus | reverse complement strand
CTCTCTCTCTCTCTCTCTCTCTCTCTCTCTCTCTCTCTCTTCTTTCTTTCTTTCTCTTACTCACTCTTTCTTTCATTCACTCTCCCTCTCTCTGTTCTTCCTCTCCCTCATCCTTACTCAAACCCTCTCACTCCCTCTCCTTCTCTCCAAGATTGTATCCATTATTTTCGTTTTCGAATATGCTGAGGGAAAATGGTAGAGTTGCAATTTTTTTAAATTATATCATAATACAATTATTTATATTATCATTATAAGATTCATTGGCTAAGACATTTTGGAGGTAATTTATAATTATGGGGCAAGAATCGTAACACACTTTGTTTCACGCATAACGAATATATTTTGTACCTTAAGCTAATTTCGCTTAAAACTTACCTTTGCTATACTTTTGAAGTTGATGTAGAAGGAAAATATCCGGAGTTACAAGACGACCGGTTTTTTTGAGTATGAATTAAGTCTTTAAAGACCCAACAGAAATTTTCACTTCGCCTTTTTCTGCTACCTCTTGAAGTAATTTTATTATGGCCATCCATCATTAAATGAAGTGTCCGGTATGGCACATCACATTAGGGATATTAGAAGGGTCAAAGTCATAAAAATCTATTAGGAGGGAAGTGGGTTTACCGAAAGATTGCTCATAAAATAATTTTATTCCTTTACATTAAGGACTAGGCTTAAACGCACCGTATAAATAGACAGTTTTGTTAGTTTGCAAGAAAATTCAGGGGTTCAGTTTTGAAATATTATTAGTTTCCAAGTTTTATTAGTGGTCATAATTGTCCGTATTATTTATTCTAATTAATTATTCTTTTTATCTAATGTTTGGGTTGAGATGATAAATAGTGTCATAAGCGGGATTCGACCCCACGACCTTCAGCTCAATACACCATTACTCTAACAATTTGAGCTATCGTGACTTCAAGTTGTTGCAGTTACGAAGCTCAAATGGTTAGAGCAGTGGCGTATTGAGCCGAAGGTCGTGGGTTCTAATCCTGCTCGTGACAATAATTTTTTAAATCAGCCAAAAACCTTAGATAAAAAGAATAATTAATTGGAATTATTAGTTTTGTTTGAAAAGGGAAAATAATAGGGTTTTTTTTATTTTAACCTGTCAGAAAGCTCGACAATTGTCTTAACAAAGCACATTTTTTTTTAAGTCCCGCCTCCCATGCTATATATTGACTAGAGGTATTGAGTTCTTTACAGGCCGTAATGTGATCCTGGGATATATATACCTTGACCGTCCGGTTATTGGTTTCGCACGGATCCCATGGGTGTACCTCGAGCAAAATTATCTTTCCTTCCGTCCAAGCGTGACAACATAAAGCACCCCGGCTCAACCGAAAACATATCGCAAGGCATACTGTATTATCAGACTGTTTTAGCATAATGACAATGAAGAGACGGTCTCTCAGAAATTAACATCAGTCGCCTAACGATACCATAGGGAGCTTATTAAAAACAGAAACGACACATTTATCGGAACAATTGTACGTGTTAACGCGATCAACCCCTGAGAACTGGTTGATAACAATTGACTTACGTTTTTATTATCCTTTCTACAACAATAAAACATTTAATGTGTTCACATTTTCGTTGTATTATATACTATGTATTTGTAAATGTTTTAAACAAAGAGGGTGACAGTAACTCATTGTATATTAACAATTTTTAAATTAAGAAGTAAAATTGATTAATTTTCGTTCTGTGTAGAGTACAGAGAAAAAATCCGAAACAAAGTACTGCTAAACCATACAATTCTGATAATTCACTTTATAGATTTTATTTTTTTATTTTTTTTATTTAGTATTTGTTCCAGATACTTTGAAAATTTTAATTATATTATGTAATACTATTATAATTACTGTTTTACACACGACCGTTTATTCTATCTGAAAATGTCAGGGCCTGCCAACACGTTGCAATAATCCTCTGGGAGATTGACACTTTTCCTCAACAAAAGACCTCATAATTGTGAGGAAAACGGACGTGTCTCATGGTTAAATTGTTTCTAGAGATATCAGGGGGAAACTTAAACGCAGGCTATTTGAAGGGACGAGGAAAACACCGCCGAATAGGTCATACAAGACCTACCCACGTGTACACTACAATTATCTCTATGTAGTTGAAAAGAAAGGACCTCTGGAAACAAGATAAAATATAAACTAATCGAATCATTCTAAAATAGCAGATTATTTAAAATTTATGTAATTTCATGTTAACCTTATCTCGTCTGTTTTAAAAATATAAATTAAAATGATCATAAGACAGGACAAAAGAATTATTAAACAAATTTGTTTCAGTGGCCCTCCCTTATATAATATTATGTATTGTAAATTGTATTATATTATTTTATACCGTCCATCATTTTCAAAACGCATAATATGATTTTTTTTTATTTTAAAATTCAATAATATTTCCATTCTTTGGTTTTAGAAATGAAGATAGCACTACCTATGCTAGGATGTCTTTGTGCGTTGGTGATCTTAATGTCACCTGAAGCGACCACGACATCCTTAGACTACGACAGTAAGTATGCTTGAATATAATGACCTATAATTTCCTTGTTGCATTTGATAAAAACCTGGAAAACTAGTTGGGTTATTGTTTCTAGATTTCTGTTTCCCCAAATTTCCTGCTTCGAATGGCCTTAAACAAAACCTTTTAGTTGAAAGAATGGTCCCAAAAATATGTTTAAGTATTTCAGTCATTAGGGGGTGCTCCCACTGAAAATAAGTACTGTTTATGATGAAGATTGTATACTGCAACAAGGACTGATCAGTTTTCATTGTAAAGTTAGTCGCAAGCCAGTGGTACAAGAGATCCTGAATCCGGTTGAGTGAAGTTGATTCCTTAAACTCCATGGCGACTCTTTCTTCATTAGAAGCCATGGCTAGAAAAATTCTCGAATAATTAACTGTGCACGCTCTTTAATTTAAATGTAAGAGAGGATCAATTTCTTGTGTAAGTCTACAATTCAGGGTAACTAAAGGGACTTGCTGAGGGAAAAAATTCTCCCATCTCTACTGGGCAAAGTGACGCTTGTCTCTTACACCCGACGCCTGCAGAGTGAGATTTAAGTGGTTATCAGATATTTAAGCGTCCCTGTACCTTCTTTCTTTGAAATAATTCACGTTTTTGTTGTCTCTAATTATGAGCACATTTATTTTTTTAGGTCGCCACTTCAGACAGTTTTTAATTGTTTATAAGCTGCAACGAACCCACCAGACTCTTACGCCATAGCTTTAAAAACAACTTATAAATTATATTTAATTATTAATTAAGTTTAATTATTATTATAATCCCAATAGTAGCTCAATTGTCATTACGTCAAGAGTACTATCGATGTGACCTGCGGAGAACCTGACTCGGAAAAAGGGCTAATTTACCGTACATGATGCTTTACAAATATCTAGTCTTTTTTTTAATATGCGTTTGCTGAGTCGGAATGTATTTATTAGCGTAAATGTGTAGCGTGAGATAGAAGAGACTGATGGCGAAATATTAAACACTAATCGCCCCCCCCCCAATTACATTAGTTATATAATATAGAAGAATATCATTCTACTACCCTAACTAAGTGAATGGCACAAGCAAAGGAGAGAATGTATTTAAGAGTGAGTGAGAGGTTTGGATTGAGTCTGGTTGCGTTGGGGGATGAAATAACCCAACTTTTTATAGCCCCTGGAGCCCAACCTGTAATAAAAGGTCTGACACCGGACTGCCAACACCATATGTTATGTACTTTCGTGTGCGGCATTGAGCTTACATTGACCTAGTAATCAGCTACTTTCGGTGACAGCGTTTGGAGCACTTAAGGCATTTCTTGATGGTGTCCTAGTAACCAGCTAACGACCAAATTAAGTCATTATTACAAGTTAATTGTAACATTTAAATTAAAACATCTAGACTATAAAAAGGTCCGAGTTATTGAATATTTTATTGGCGCAGTTAAGTCCATCTTCTAACATTAAAGCTTAGAAGTAAAATTATTTAAAATTATGCACCATGTACACTAACAGTGTCACATTAAAAACAATATTAACAAAGGATGGACCTTAGTCGATTATTTTAACAACAAAAAAATCAGGTTAGATTTAAGATAAATAAAAACTAAACTAATAACTTCATTTTGCTGTATAATTTGATTTTTAATTATTACGTCTGGAAGGCAAGATTGTCGCTTTTATTGCTTAACCGGTCTAATAAACCGCATTGGAAAAGCAGTAAAGCCACCCCAGATGCCGGTTATAAAACTTAGCGTCGTGGGTTTATCATTAGAGAGAAACAAATTAAATTAGGTTTAAATAAAGCAGTTTGTCTGCAGGT
Source organism: Cimex hemipterus (assembly GCA_039619505.1). Classification (NCBI taxonomy): domain Eukaryota; kingdom Metazoa; phylum Arthropoda; class Insecta; order Hemiptera; family Cimicidae; genus Cimex; species Cimex hemipterus. The sequence continues at coordinate 3,658,220 of CM077107.1, read as the reverse complement.
GAACATAAATAGAAATCTTGTATAAGAACAAAATAAAACGTTTTTCTTTATTACAATTAATGAAGGTTTTTAATTGAGATTAAAAAAAGTCAATGGCTACTGCTCTACCACTTGAGCTATCGTGACCTCAATCCACTCGGACAGCAACTTCCCATCTCTACCCCAACTTTTGAATTTTCCCTCCCTTTTGCCATTTTTCAAAAGTAAGTTCGAATCCCTCGCGTGCCATTGACTGGTTTTTCTCAACTAAAAACTTTAATTAATTGTAATACATTAATTGGTCAAGCGGGCCACGAAATTATTGAATATCAAGTGTTTCTTTATTTTGTAATAAATGATTAGATGTTCTTGATTGATCATTGTTAAAAACGTTAATAAAACTAAAATAGGTTTCGATGTTTCAGGTGTTGGCGACTTGTACGAGGGCCTGAAGCGAGCAGCTTATCCAGAAAGGGTGTACAAGATGGAAGAGCGAAAAGATAATAGGACGCCACAGCTAAGACTTCGATTCGGACGAAGAAGTGTTCCCCTATTTCCATTGGTGCATATACAATTCTAAATAAAACAATTTATATATAACAGACGAAAATCGAATTGGCACTAAAGTCAATGATAGGGGGCCGCGGTAGCCGAATGGTTAAGGCGTCAGACTCTCGACTAGTAGACCCCGCGGTCGTGGGTTCGATCCCTACCGTCGCCTCTGGAATTTTTCTGTCGCCTAAGGGGACCGGTGGCCGCAATTAAAAGAAATTGACACGGCACTCATCAATGGGAGGGGCGAGACCGGATCTCAGCGACCCTGAACCTGGTCCCAACCCCCTTCAAAAATGAGTTTCTTCGATGGAAGAACACCGGTACAACGGTGGCTCAAGTTCACATTTGTGTTGCGAGCTCTCCCCCAAAATATGGAGCCAGGGTATAGTACAATAAGCTGTACAGCTACAGTGCTCAGGAGGGAACTCCTCCAGTCCCTGGTATCCATCCATCCACACAAAGTCAATGATGTTTTTCATTTGGATGCTGACTGACAAGATCTAAGATCTTCTAAGAGAATGTGATAGATTGAGATTCACAATTAAATATCAGCGGAACAACTTTAAAAAAAAACAACTACCTAAGAAATTTTTTAAATTCTTAAAAGAGAACGATCAACAAAGGTTGTGTAACAAGTCAACCGAACACTGGATCAATTTTTGCTTCACATTTTCAATACCCCTGCCAATAATTAAAGTAAATCGATAATTAGATCAAAAGAGAATTTTCCAATGGGCTAAAAACCTGCTTGCGAAGCATACGAAAGATATTTTCACAATCTGACTTAAACGAGCATTGAACTTTGCCTGAAAACAAAACAACTTTGCAAAAACTAAAAAACAAAATCAATGCTAAAACTAAACTAAAAACCAAATTATCAACTACCAAAGTAATTGTTCCAATTCCTAAAAGAGAATGCAGTTTTCAAAGTAAGGAGATTATAAGGGAAAAATTATGCTTTATATCCTTCGTATTTGACATAGGAAAATTTAATAAAATGAAAGGCCGTTTTGCTTCTCCTTGCTTATAACCCTGACGTCGTTAAGTGACTATTTGTAGTGCATATTCATTGTGTTAAAATCAGTGTGAATGAGGTAAATCGGTATTGAGAGTGGCCTCAACTCACTCTACTCTCAATACGACACGCAAGAATGGCACAATTACACAGAAGACAAACACTTTAAGCCCTGAAGATGATCTCAATAAAGATTTAAAAAAACGTTGGCACGATAAAGAAAATGTTTTTCTGAAACCTACATCACACCAGACCGCATCTCACGATTTCGGAATAATTACAGATTAACGGTCACTAAACACCACACACTTAAATTCCAACAAAAATTCATATTTAGAGGTCTCCAGATGAGCTAAAACGAGATTTTATGTTAATTTTAAGGGAAAAAGAATTTATGTCCTATTTTACTTGAAAAAATTTGTTTTTTGAATTTTTGAATTTTCTTGTTATTGATAAACTTTGATATCATTTACTACATTATTATTTTAATACACATAAAAAATGCTGTAGAATGATACATTCACGTAGTTGATATGAGTAAGTGGAACGGCAAAATAAAAATTCTAAAAACCGGTAAATTTCATCTTTTTTTTTTTCTTCTTCTTCTTCTTCTTCTTCTTCTTCTTCTTCTTCTTAATTGGCGAAACCAAGGCCTATTCACAAGAAGAGGCGGATACGTATCGAATGATCAAAAAAAAGTTTGATCTAAATCCATGGCTCACCAACCTGATCGTTACCTTGTATGTCGTAGTTGACCGGTAAATCTTTCGCGTTTGAAACATAAATTTCGTTAAAACATGCGGCTTACTTCTACCTGCCTGCAACCCGACGTTAAATTCTAAATTATGGACATCAGGTAGGGTCCTGATAGAAACTTAAGTGAACCCATACACCAATCAAATCAAAATTAAATGAAAATTGTATGAACCATGATATTTTTATTAAGAGGATTGCGTCTTAAAGTCATACTAATAAAAAAAGGTTTTTTTAAGGTCTTAAGTAGAGGTCTTCTTTTGTCCCGTTTAAAACTACTTTTACTTAATCTTCTGCTAACTGCTTTTATCCACGACAACGTCATTCGCCGAGTTTTGTTCACAAAATCTTATCCAATATACATATCACATTGTAACATTTTCTTGTCGACATTCATTGGGTATTTACGTGAATTCAATCGCTGTCTTTTCCAGTTGTATCACATCATCCGGGCTCTGACCATTTTTCCATAATTGTATTATTTAAATAATAAGCCTTTGCGTTAAATTTGAACGGTCCTATTGTCCGCATCAGAATGACGGGCAGTGTTTGATGTGCGCGTTCGCCGGAGCGTGGCTCCTTTTCACCGCCGATTATGTAAATCCATTGAAGACGCATCAATCATTTGAAGCATGATATATAGCCCTGGCATTGTGAAGAAAGTGTACATGTCTGATTGAACTGCAGCTAATTATTTCCTAACGCATGGCGACAGGGCCGATTAGATTTTTCGTCCAATTCTACTAATTTCCCTCAAATGCAATCAATCAAATAGTGGAGTGCATAAACAACGTTAAATTTAATTATTATAACGTCTTTCGAGTTCAAAACGTGAGATTGAATTCCACTTCAAAACTATATATGTTTACATGACGGTTGACTTTCCCAGCAATATTTACTTTGCCATCATTTTCCATAAACGGGAAAAGAAATAAGGACTGAAAGCTTCTTATCGTCTGTTTTGACAGACTCTTCCCTTGCTATCCTTCATCTCTCTGCATCGTTCGAGATAGTTGGTTCCCTTATAGGAAACAACCCCCGTCGACATATCATCTAAAATGATTTACTTCAAGTAATTTTCTTTGAAGTTTATAAAAATTTTCATTGAATTTTTTGTACACTAAGCAACCGTATGATTAAACAGGATATTTTATGATTTTTTAAAATATATATTACGAAAACTTATCATGTAAATTAATATCAGGTTTCAAAATTAGTTTCCAACAGATTTAACAACTTTCATCTTCGCTTATAAATCACATATGGTCGAAACAAAAAAAAACCATTCCTAGAAACACTTGTATCAAGACAAACAAATGGCACACTAATTAATGAACACTGATCGCTACCACAATTATACATCACACCCACACTCGATATTAAACACGGCTAAAGGATTATCACACAGAATCATATCTCTAATCATGAATCCTTTCACATAAAAAATATACAAAGAAAAAGAAATCTTATATAAAAATAACTACCCTAAAACCATAATAAACAGAATCACAAACAATTATAGCCTATCATGCCTCCAGTGATGGGAATTGTTCCTACACAACGCACACAACGATCAAAAACTTAGATTATATTATCACTTTCTACAATGCGACAAAACCTTGAATTACAATATTAGTCCCTCGTAGTTTTGTCAACTTTCAACTATTTCAAACATGTACAAATTTTGGAAAATTTGGAAAAACGCGTCACATTTGTAGGAAGGAACCTAAAAAACCTGTTTAGGTAAGTAGGTAGCTCAAAGCTTTTGATATACTGATTTGTTTTAATGGTGGTTTTTCAAAATCTTTTAGAATTCGAAGGAAATTTTGAAGGGGTGGACGGGCTTTTGACCAACATTAGTCATATTTCAATTAATTATTCTTTATGTTAGGTTGAGGTGAAAAAGCTAGTGTCACGGGCGGGATTCCAGGCACGACGCTTCGATCCACTCGGTCGCCAACTTCTAATCTCAACCTTTAGAATTTTCCCCCTTTTTGCCATTTTTCAATTCCAAAAAGAATAAAAGGAATAATTATTACGGTAAATTAGACTGTTAAATATAAATGGATTAATATTAATTATTGTTAATTAAGGGGTTTAGTGTTAAAACGAGTCAGTGTCTCGAACAGCATGCGAATCCACGGCCTTCGGCTAGATACGACGCTACTCTACCACTAGTGGCATATCTAGCCGAAGGTCATGGGTTCGAATCCCGCTCATGACACTGACTTTTTTATCTCAACTAAAAACCTTAATTAATCGGAAGATATTAATTGGTCAAGCGGACCACGAAAGCTAGTCAAATTAACCAACCAAAATCCGGCTTTTTTCCATTTTTATGCGGGTAGATCTGATGATGTATGATGATCTCTTTCAAATTTATAAAACTCGGAGCCAAAATCCTTATGTCCTGAAGCGAGTTCAATATGCGAAATATCTTATAACTCTTCATTTTCGATAAAATCTCTTTCCCTTGCGGCCAGTGCTACTAAAGATATTTGAAAATATTTAAAGGTCGAACATTGGTAAAAATTAAGAATTTCTTTCAGGAAGATTTGTTTTTAATTATAACAAATCAAATAATTTAATGTGTTCATATTTACAATCTTAATTCTATATTGTATTTTGCAGGAAGAAAGACGTCTCGACCAGTCAAGAATGGACTACTTCAGCAACTAACAAATATTCAGTTTATTTGATTTTTAGTATAGGAATAGCATGAGCATGTTGATTAAAATGCAATATGTCATATGATTTTCAAAATTAATTCATTTAAAGAATTTAGATGTCGTCTTGGTATAAAACGTAGTTGTAACACTTTTTGCAAGCCCATTGTTAATAAACAAGGTCAATTCGATTCCAATGTTTTCAATTCAATATAATAACCAATATTTGAACCATTTATTAGTACAAAATTTATTATTTTTAATTAAAAATGTTCCTTTCAAAGCCAAAATAAAAAGATAAAAAATTATGAAAGAAAATAAGTAATTATCCTCTTAGTTATATTTTAATTATTGCTAATCTCCTCGGTCCAGTAATAGCAAAAAGGGAGAGTTTTTAAAGGTACAATAATAATTATTATTATTTATAAGAAATAAGGAGAACGCAAATAAATATTTTTTTTTAAATCATAAAGAATATGAATGATGAGATAAGCGACCTGAGGAGAAGACAGGATTCGGCCCGTAGACGTTCTAGGCTTACTGATCATGTGGAGGATCGTTTAAGGAATTTAGCTCAGTCCTCCGAATGGCTCAAGGTCATTACTTCCCCTATCTTCTGTCCCCGATACTGCGTCCATTTGGAACTGCGCGAACTCTGCACCTCATGCCAAACCACCCCTGTCTTCCCTGATAAATTTAACCCCCATTTTACACAAACCTATTCCCTTCCTCTCCATTTGATCCTAACAGTGTTTAGATATTTTACCCAACGTACTAGTAACTTCCATTCAGCGGATCCGTTCCGAGGCAGTTGGAAGTGACGGGATACCCATAAAACTCATTAAAGTATAACTACCTTTTATCCTTACAGTCCTTCTACATATCTACAATTTCTCCTGATAAAATTCTGTTTTTCCAAAATCATGGAAGCAGACGATTGTGAAACCTCTAAATACCCATCACCCCTAACGATTTCTGTCCAAGATATATCCTCTCTAACCTAGACAAAACCCTAGAAAAATTAGTCCATTTACAAATGTCTTCTTATTTAGAAACCTCAACCTTGGCCCCCTGTAATCTAGTCTTTTCCACACAATGTCCTAAAAATGACTGACATACAGAAGACGATTGACCAATGTAAAATTATAATTCTAGCCCTGCTGGATTTCTCCAAAGCCTTTGATCAAGTAGATCATTCCCTTCCTTGCTAAACTCAAAACGTAATCCTTCTTCCGCAGTATCCACAATTGGCTTCAATCCTTTCAGTTCCCATGTAGTCCCTAAATAAGACTCCATCACTTCTCGAGTTTCTCAGGGTTAAGTATCTCTGAGTCTCTTGTTGTTTTTGTTCCGTAAAATATTGCTCCGACCATCTTTATGAAGACGACTCCCACTCAAATTTACCTTTCTTTTTCACTTACCGACTTACAAGGCGCTATTATAAAAACTCAGGAGGACTTAAATTCAATTAGTTCCTGGGCCACTAAAAATGGGCTTACTCTTCATGCAGAAAAGTTTCGGACCAATGTGTTTGGATCTCGTCCACTTCTTCAATCTCTACTTTTATCCCTCCGTTTACCATTAATAATCACCCTATTTCTTCCCCTAACCATTCCTTCCTTATCCGTTCATCCGGCCTCTACAATTCTTTGCACACCCTCTTTAAGACCCGTCTATTTGATTACCTCCTGTCAATGCAACTAAACACCAGTTACATTTATTATATATATTTATTATATACAGTTAGTTATATAGTACATTTTAAGTATACATTTAAAATGAATATATTTTATAATTGTTTTTTGTAACTTTGGAATTGTAATTGTTTTATTGTATTTGTGTTGAGCACGAGTCTAGGTACAGTTCTATTATGCTTTAAATCCCTGAATAAAGTTTATTTTCTTCTTCTTCTTCTTCTTCTTCTTCTTAAAGGAAAAAATAATATAATTACAATACTTCCCCACTGGTTACAGAGAAATCCATATTAAACCTAGTCACTTATACCAGCAGATATTATCTTTTTTCGATTATTTTATTTTAAAAAAACAATAACGAAGAGAGGAGTCAGGAGATGATCCGAAGAAAGCGAGAGAAGCTTACGCCCTTCTGTCCGGTCTTCTCCCGATAACGTGGTTCCAATAACAACTTTGATGTTGCCTCCAAACAATTTCGTCATAAAGTATACAAATTAACCATTCACATACTTATGTAACGGTCCAATTTAATTGGACTAAAAAATTCGTAGGCAGGATAGATTTTATCATCGATTCTTTCCAGGCATGGTCGAAATCCAAACACTTTTGCATCTGTATGCTACCAAAAAAGATAACTTTCCTCCATGAACCACAGAAACGTACTCTGCTTTCGACAAATGCAAAAACATAATGCAATTGAAAATCATATTAACTTTTCTAGATCCCACCGCAAAATTATCCTTAAAAGCTGACACGTCCAACATCGGAGGCGTTATTCATGAAGATCAAGAAGAATATCCACGACCCTTAGCCTTCTAAACCAGGAAGTTGATAGCAACAGAATCCAAATACTCACGTAGATAGTGAATTATTAGCAATATACTCAACCATAAGAAAATTTCTCTTATTTTTTGGAAGGTCGCGTCGCACCTTTATAATCTTCAATGATCATCGTGCTCACATTTGCTTTTGTGATTACGTTGTGCCTACAAGGAAAACACCAAAGCACTGCTGCAAATCTGATGTATGGAACAAATCTGTTAATCTATATCTGTGTAATCTGTAAACAAGTGAATTCTTCGAAAAACCTACAAATCAGTCACCAACACATAACAAGCTCCATTCCTTATGCTTCAGAAGACGACCTAGCACCACAGCTTGGCACGCTTGGAAAAACCATTTGGGCATCGTAAATTGGACTCAACCTCCCACGTATGTAGCAGATGTAACGGCGATGCGCCGATTGTAGACACACCTACGACAGTATCCAAAGATCGTTGTTGACTTTGAAGGATCACGATGATCGGACACCCATCACTCCACAGAGATGCCTTCTCCACCTCAGGACTCGGACGTGCCAAAACCGCCACCCACACGTAGGGGTCCTCAAGTATACTTTCCTCATCAGCTAAAGTCCTACATTACTTCCTAGGAGGGAAGTGATATGGCGGCCACAAGATTTACATGTAGAGATTTATATATGTATAAACTGTGTTGTTCTGTCATTCCCGGCGGCCTACGTAAGTTGAGTAATAAAACAGAATTTGAACAACAAGTCGTTGTCTCATTTCTTTAGCTTTTTTAAACAATAAACTAAATTTCTTGATCAGTTTAAAAATTAACTCAATCATTATTATTGGTTCAAAATAAAGATCCAAAAGTTGTTGTTTTTAAAATGGAGCGTTTCCAGGCCCCACATGAGAGTCCTTTCTAGTAACCTCCTTTTGTATGGTTTTATTTTGTAATTTTAATGAATAATTAATTGATGGAATAAATTTATTTTAATTGTTATAAGAAAGAATGTAATTTTATTTATTTTTTGACTGAAAATACTTTGAAGATCAATAAATTATTCTCTATTGTTTTATAATCTCGAGAAAATGGTTATAATAAAATTTTATTTAAAGAAGAATTATTTTATTTTTTATTTCTAGCTATTTCCACGCACGCAACCCTTACGAATGTTGGTATTTCTAATTACCCTTAATGTTTAAATCAGTCGGAGTTTACGAATTTCTGTTAATTCCCAATGTTTTTTACATGCGTCTAAATAAACAGTAACATGAATATTTTGGCTAGTTGAATGCAATGTTTTAAAAACCGAAACATTTCTTGCTGTTACCGCAAAAATATAATATATTATATATGTGATAATTATATGTATAATACCGTATTTTATAGTTTTCCCATCCTGCATAGATGTTCTGATAAATACTTCGAATACTACGCTACTGGTTTAATGGCTCCGACTGATAAAGAATCGCCAATATATAAATAAATAGTAGGTAAACAAACTTGATCATTATTTCAAAATACTTGGGAACTAATTTGACTTGGATTTTGTTTAAAAATTAATCCAAAAATACGTACTAAGCTATCTTTTTACTTCTATTTAACCATTATTTAAATTTCTGATCCATAACGTCCAGAAAAAAGCTTCATTTGCATCAATTATAAATGCTCCAAGTTCAGCAACGAAACGTGCACAACGGCCGGACAAGGAGAGCAACGGTCAGGGATATAAACAGGGAGAGGCAAGAATGACACTCCTTCCAGGCCCATTTCGTGTTGTTATGTACCGTAAAATTGAATGTTATAATTATTTATTTTAATTATGTATATGATACATGTTTTTTCATCTTGTTTAAAATTTCTGATTGATCTTGTCAATATAGTATATTCGTCTAATGACTCCTACTGCGAGAAAAGTAAATTACTAAAGAAAATGAAATCTTGCGTTAATTACATCTCTCAGATGCCTCTGCCTACTTTCTATCATTCTAAAAATGTCTTTTTGCTGAAGGTTAGCAAATTTTTCAAGAAGAGTCCTTTCAGGATCGTGGAATGTATCAAGCAGTGATGGACATGTTCTTCTTTGTCTTTTGATTCCCATAATATCCCTTAAATGTTCGATTGGGTTCAAGTCTGGTGGACGAGGTGGCTAGGCTAAGTGTTCTCCTGCTGAAGGTACACGCGTGTACTATGGAGCTACATATGGACGGGCATTATCGTGCATTAGAGTAGGATTGTCGCTGATATCATCGAGGATAGCCATCGTGATTTTTCAAAATTGTATCCACATAGCGTGGCTGTCCATGAATCTCCACGAATAATAACCAACTCTGTTTCAACGACTCTCCATTGATAACATCACTGCGCTATGTTGGAAAGGTTGGATCTTGGAAAAATTACAAGCATCGTAACTTTCATTTTGCTTTCTCCATACTCTTTTACGCACGTCTGGAGGTCTAGAGCAAGCCGACTCTAGAGCCGTGCGTCTCTGTGTTCTGGTCGATTATGGTCCTCTAACGGGAAAAGCCATCAGTCCTTACTGATTTAATCTTCTTCGAGCAGGACGTTCAGAAATTTGGAAACTTCGAACTTCATGGTGCTGATGAATCGCTGAACAGTAAAATTGTGTAAAGGTGATCCTGCGGTTTTATTACACTATCGCGTCACGAACCGGGCCACCTATTTATCCTCAGCACTAAGTGGCATTTTAAGTTTAAAAATTGAAATTACGAAAACAAAGATGAAAACTAAACAGTTGCTTCAGAATTCAAATGTGACTGAATAAACATTGAAAAATCCTTTATCCTTGTGTTGGACTAGGGATTAATTGTGCTTACCTCTAATTGATCCTCCCAATTTAAAATATAGCATAAATAAATATTTATTGATAAACACAATAAGATAAATTAAGGGTAGAATTTTCTTTTGTAGAGAAAATGAAAAAAAATCAATTGGCCGGAATATTTCGCCTGTCAGTGTAGCTAACTTTGTCGGCTTAAGGAACCAGTTCATTGTATGTATAAGTATTTGCTAAGGCAAGGAGTGTAAACATGATTTGTTGTGATTTTGAGGGGTTAAATATTATTTTCCAAAGATTGCTCCATTTTTCAATTGATATGTGGTTTTATAATTCTTGTGTAGAAGAGGAAAGACTTGCATGATTCAACAAATCTTTTAATTGATTATGACCAGTGACTTATTTGAGTAAGCGTTTGGGTTTAAACATTTTAATAAAATGACCCTTTTTATCTCATCCAACACTTCCGATGATTTTTTCGTTCGGATTCTCCTCGTCGCCAGCCCCCAATCTGTTCCCAATGAGTAATCCCGTACGTCAAACTGGCAAACTTAATTGGATCGACATGCTTGTCAGATTGCTGGCCGTAATTCATTTACACCTAGGATGTAAACTTGATTTGTACTCAAACCTTTTTTTCCGTACATGGTAGCCTTCGTTGAGAGGGAGAACCACGGCCCTTTATTTTACATAAATTATGTATGAGCCTGTCACAATTATTCTGTAGCGGGTTGTGTTCAGCATTAAATACAGATTTGATTATACAAATACTTAAATCCCCTTTGATTTTAATTATAAATGTAAACGATGTAATTTTGCCCCACCTGTCGAAAATCTTTGAAATCGCCTTTTCAAATATAATTATTACACCCAGATTAATTTATACAGATATAAATTTCCCTGATTTGATTTATTAACGTAAAGAGAAATATATAATAAAATAATTATTCATATATCGTGAGATGCGGTCTGGTGTGACGTAGGTTTTAGAAAAACATTTTCTGTATTGTGTCAACGTTTCGCTCTTTATTGAGGGCCTGGGATTTACAAACATTGTTTAAATTTAACAAATGCATGTAGGATGTGGAAAAAGTGAATTTATACAATACAAAAAATATATTTTTATATTCAATCGAAGTATTTCTATTCACGGTCATAAATCACTACACAGAATAAAATAAAATCGTTCAGATAAATTATGTTGGTATTTTATCTTATTCATATTATTGCATGCTAAATTATTTTGTAAATTTTTGTCTACTTCTAAGCCGTTAAACGAATTAACATTTTTTCCTAATAAATCTTTAGGTGATAAATAATGAATAGGATTTATTACAAAAAGTCCAAAATAATTCATTATCGTCAAACGTTTGCCCGTCTCAAACAATGTTCCTATTCGTTGAATGACTAGCAAAGATGGAGAGGGACTGAAGAACTTTCCTCTTCTTGTTTAATTGACTTTCCTCTGAGGAATCCTCGTGATTAAATTCTAAAGAGTCTGATAATCAACGGCTTGATTTGAAGGAATAAGTTCCGAGTTAACAACGGATTCAATTATGCGACATTTTCAATACAAATTGACTTGTAAATATAAGAGACCTATTGACGATGAGGAAAATAATTGCTTACTCAATCATTTATGACATATTTATTATTGATAACATGATCTATTTACCCTAACGTCATTGAGGCGATTTTCTTTCAACACCCACCTTTCATAAAATTTCATTCAACTATCATTTTTTCCCTATCATTAAATTCCCCCTAGCGTGAAATTCAGCATTTTCAGCATTTCTATTTATTAATTGCTTAAAAAACAAATTGTGATCTAATGTGGCTGGCTTGACCTACGAACACTGATCGGTCGTGTTTGTATTCTGACGTCTTTAGTACTTTTTTTTTTCAAGGGAATGTTTTATTTTTTGGCAAATTATGGATCAAATTATAAAACAAACAAACTTTGTTAAATTTGTACCGCATGACGAACGTGAACTCGCTGACATGTTAAAATTTATGAAAAGGAATTCCATTGGAAACTGTTGGAAGAAAAAAGTAAATACCTATTCAACAAAATTAAGTATTATAGTTAATAATTAATATTTAATTTATGTTTTTATTAACTATCAAAATATATTTAAATACTTTTTGGGAAATATGGTTAAATTTGTTTCACCATTGTGATTCAGCCTTTCTAAATTCTACACAAAACCGTAATACAATTATCGGCAGGCTTTTGTTAAAATAATATTTCATAATCTAACAAAAGAACAATATTCTCCAGTATACACAGTCGGAATCTCCTTCCCTGCTTATTGTTGTTGGTGTTTCCTTATTTGCTATATTTTCAAAGCTGAGTAACAAATCCAAACATATTACTCCCTACTTCCTGTTTCTATAATAGTTTCTTTATAGTTGTGATTATCCGACTCTCCGACAAGTAATTAAAGGTACGAGTGCTCTTCCGGGATTAGAACCCAGAACGGCTATTGTAGCCGAAACTCAAATTAAAAAGACTGCTACTTGAAATACCTACCACAATCTACTGAACAGGAGTTGAGATAAATAAACGAGCACGCTTGCAAGAAAATATGTGCCACGACCGTCTTTTACATGAGAAGGAGAGCGTGAGCACAGTGTCTTCTCCCATGATTTGAAAGAGAGTTCAAAATTTATCGTGGACCCAGAAAAGAAAAGTTTTGATGCATCTAAAAAATATCGGAATCGAATACCGTATCTACAGATACTGCCAAAAAGCAAAAGAAATCCCATCCGACTCCGGTGCTATACCAGGACAAGAAAATATTTTTAGGAGGAGGAAATGTTTTGATTCCTACAGAACCAAACTATTTTTCTGTTGAACTTGTAGCCCAATTTTGTGCCTCATATTATTACATTATTATTAATTTACTGTATTTTTATGCAGAGTACAATTTATTGGATGTAATATAAAGCCTTTTGTGTTTTCACACCAAAAAAATTGTATTTATAGCAAGGTTCAAAATTAAAAGAACAAAATAAATGCTCTGATACATAGTTATAAATAAGTTATTGAATTCATTAGTTTCGTGGTCCGCTTGACAAATTAATACATTTCAATTAATTAAGGTGTTTAGTTGAGATAAAAAAGTCAGAGTCATGAGCAGGATTCGAACCCACGATTTTCAGCTAGATACCCCGCTGATCTACCACTTGAGCTGGCGTGTCTCCAATCCACTCGGACACTCACTTCCCATCTCCTCTAATTCCCTCACTAAAGCACTCCGTGGCCATTTCATTTGTCGCCGAGAATCAAATAGATTCACGACATTTGAAAAATGGCAAAATGGAGGGAAAATTCAAAAGGTGTGGTCGAGATGGGAAGTGGATCGAGGTCACGATAGCTCACTAGTAGAGCAGCGGCGTATCTAGCCGAAGGTCGTGGGTTCGAATCTCGCTTGTGACCTCAACTAAAAACCTTAATTAATGTTATAATTGTTTCTTTTTCTTGTCCTTATTCCACATTTTTTCTGTATTTTTCCACAATCTGTTTTCTCTCTAGCGTCATTTATTCATTTCAGTATTGGTTGTAAAACGTTTTCTGTGTTTATCCAATATTTTTTTGGAGAACACTTTCGGATATAATGTATGACATCAAATCCCCTTGTTGTTGGTGATGAAATATTTTTAATCAGAACAGAATTAATTAGTAGTTTTTCTACCGTCTGTCAGAGCATTGCCAAAATTATAAAAATTTATTACTATTTGTTATTATTACATCTCAGAAAGCTATATTAGATATGAATATCTCAATACAAAATGAAACGAGTAAAAGTAAATTAATTAATAATTAATAAATGTCTTCATTCTTGCTGTAACAGCGACGCACATTTTATAAATAGGGCAAGATTAACCCAATTATTCCCATTGCTTACATCATAAAATCTTTTGTTTTTACTCAGTACTGCAACTTGGATTGGGCATGCAGCAACAAAGTGGAAACAGCTTCCAAGCTTACTAAATTGCATAAAAGAACGGGGAAGTTTGCTCCGCTCAGCAATGACTTGTAATTAAAATTCGACAGCCAGATAATTTCTTTTAAATTAAAATTCCAATTTCTACCCTTTTCCTTTAATATATCATCATTATTTTTCTTTACTCGTAACACACATGCTTGATTAATATTATAATCGACCAGTTATTTACACTGCTTTATCTGTTTTCAAGGCAAATAATTCATAAACTCGTTACTGACATCCTTTGCCTCGCAGTCCACCAAAAAAGTTATGCCGAAAATTTATTAGATATTTAAACAGGCCATTAGACGTGCAACTGCAGTGCAACGTTACATTTATAACCACTTTTGCACAAATTTCAAAAAAGCTTTATTAAAACAAAAATGTCTTATTGATTTTCTTCTTGAATACGAATACATTAATAAAATGTGATCTTCGCATAATGAACTAAAGTTAAAGAGGCTAAAAGAAAAACTCATTGGGAACAATGCAAAGCAACATAGATTTCTCTCACCTACATCATTGGAAAATACATGCTTTTAATCAGTAGGGCCTTGTGTCTGAGTATAAAAAAGGATTCGATTCAATAGATTCCTTATTATTAATACATTGATGAATATCGGCTTGTCATGAACCTTGGATCAATTTTATATACGAGGAGATCCTTTCTCCGGTAGCTCCTAAATCTAATCCGTCCAGGATAAATCGAAATATATTATCAAACCACTATTTTAGACGTTCCTTTGACACATTGCCCGTCAGAACAATGTAATTTTGACGTACATGGATAAAATTAAATCGGTCAATTTATAGATAATACCAAATCAGTAATTGGAATTTAAATTGGACTTGCAATTAGTTCGATCCATGTATATTTGAGTATTGTTCTTATCGCCTAATTTATTGAAGATTTTATTTATATATTGTTCTTTTTCGTTTGTGATTATTTATTTTCTTAATATATTTTATATATTAAAGCGTCATTTTCAACCTGAAGGATACACCGTTACCAAATCTTGTCCTGGCAGTAGTCGTAAGGTTTTTAAATTCTCGTACTAATAATTTTTCTATTTGCACTGATGTAGGAAATTTAATGTATTTAAGTACAAAATTTGAACATCTAATTATGATGATACAATCATCGTTCTGTTTTCCTTTCATCCTCTGCCTGCAAATTGGCTTTTCTTTGCGCCGTACAATCTATATTTGCCGATAATAGCAGACTTCCAGAGAGACCTAGTTGGCGTAATGTACACCTTGACGAAAAGTACCCCAGTG
Source organism: Cimex hemipterus (assembly GCA_039619505.1). Lineage (NCBI taxonomy): Eukaryota > Metazoa > Arthropoda > Insecta > Hemiptera > Cimicidae > Cimex > Cimex hemipterus. The sequence continues at coordinate 3,642,699 of CM077107.1, read as the reverse complement.
GGTGGACCTCGGGGACCTCGGAGGCGATGAATGGGACAGTACGTGCCGGAACCATTTCTCAGGAAGTCGGCCTTTCAAACGCCAGCAATTGAACAGGTTTTCGCTAGAATTATAAACATTTCTTTAGATATATTTTTTAAAAAAGCACGATTTCTATGCATAGATATATAAATAATTTGGTTGTTTTTAGGATATTTAATTTAAACAATGGCAATATACTAAAAGCCAAAAACGTGGGCTTTTAGTACATACTTTCAATCGTTATAATTTTTATTTTGTGTAGTTTTCTGGTTATTTTTAAAGAAATATAATATACAGCCAAATTAAAAAAATTAAAAAATTAACCGAAGCAATCCCATTTTGCCAAAAAATTTGCCATAGAAACAATGAACTAGTTTCAATTCAGCACGAAGGATTTCCCCTTCTTGCGTTGTTCACCGCTTGCATTCGACGTGGCATCGATTTTAACATGTTTTGTGTATAGTGCTGTATAATATTTTCTTGCTCCTCCAACAGTGCTTCCTGCAAATTTTCTGCCATCACTGGGTGACGTTTTACGATCTTTGACAAATCGTCCCAAAGGTGTTCGATATGGTTTAAGTCAGAACTGCTTGCTGTCCATTCCAAACATTGAATTGAAGCACGTTCCAAGTAGTCGCCACGTAGTAGCTATAGAAGCACCTTGCATTTTCTTGCCCAAAAGTATAAAGTCGTCGCCAATTAGTATCAAATAAGGAACAACTTCTTCTGATAGCACCTATTCTCTGTATTACGGTGGTTCTAGGAACCCTGATAAGACCTAGTTGCTATATAGAACCTTCGCCCGGACCAACAGGTCGCAATACTAACGTTGCCAGAGACTGAGTCGGTCTTAAAATTTGAAATCGCCTATAGAAAACTTAATATGTCCTTCTGTACACATATTTAAGATTGTTTTGTAAGTTAGATTGTTTTGATTATACAAACATGTTTTCCATAAAGTGAAATTAATATAGGCCTCGATGATGAGCATAAAATGAACTGGTCAAAAATAAATTGCAATATGTGTAATTTATTCTTATTCTAGTAATTTTAATTAAATTAACCAATATATTTTTGATAGTTGGATAAAATAAAATAGAAAATACATAGCAAAAACAAACAAACGTTATTCCTCATTTTTAATAACAGATTTACTTAAAAATAGCAAACTTGAAGGCTACTCATTTTGCTAACAAACACCTTTTCGCCATTTTAATCCAATTGTATTCTCTTTAACCATGGAAAGATATCATCCTGAACCAGAAGTTCACAATATTACTATGAGAATGAGTCATCGAAGTCATCGGCAAGTGGCTATCGCAGAGGCAGTAAGCGTTTCTTAGAGCATGACTCCCGGGCTTTAGCCTAATTCCTAGAGACTGGAAGTGCCAATGGGAGGCCAGATAGTGGATCTTAGCGCATATCATCATTGCTGCATGATGGAATCTTTTCCATAGTGCCCGCCAGTTCCGAAATGTTTTGGATAAAGGAGATAAAGATTTATCTAAAAAAGATTAGTAATCGTTTGTGGGAAGTTTACTCAGGCCGTATGCCCCTTTGAGATAATCTACCAGCCCTATCTAACAGCCCGCCACCAGCAACTCAGGAGAATATGGTGCCGAGCTCGTATGCTTACTGATGAGTCGCGATTCTGTCTGCATAGTGATAACAATCGCCGAAGAGTCTACCGAAGCAGGTCATGTGTACAATGCTCCAATTCGTGCTCCCTTACGGTACAGGTTGGAGGAGGCGGTGTAATGGTCTGGGACGAACTGGACTCTATATTGTTGAAGTTAACCTCACCGCGGTCCGTTATGTTTACGAAATTATCGAGGAATACGTCCCTCAAACCAAGGATCTCGTGGCAGGGATTTTCGATTTCTGGTTGACAACGCCAGACCTCATAGATGCAGGTTTATTAATGTTTAGAAAACTTGGGAATTTCCTATTTTCCCCTTCCCCCATTGCCTCCAAACCTAAATCGCATTGAGCAAGCGTGGGATGCGTTGCAGAGAAGGCTTTTCGATCACCATCCGCAGCCAGGTGACCTGCAACAACTGAGTGCAGTGTTGCAGCATCTATGGAGTTTAATTCCATACGAAATTAGTGACAGCCTTATTAACAGTATGGTTAACATGTGCATAGAAGTTTTAGCTAACAGCATTATAAACTTATTATTTTTTTAATTATGAAATTAAAACCTTTTATTTTATTTTATTTCTTAATTAAATTGTCCTTCTGTAAAAACAATAGTTTCTAATAAATTTTTATACAATTTATAATAAAGATAAAATAATAATGTTAGGGCAAGTAGCTACAAAACAGGCAATATCCCTATTCATATTTGAATAGTTTAGCTCGAAAGCTTGGCAGAATCAACTGAATTTGCTTTTTTCATCAATAACATACCTTGATACAGAGTGTCAGCACATTTTTTTAGTAAGATATATGTACCATATGATCAGTATTGATATTTGTTTTGTAAACATAGCCAAAACAAAAAAAATTGTTTAGATTGTAGTGATTAATCTAAAATTAAGAGTTATATAACATCAGGGTTGGAAATGTATAGATTTCAAGAGTCGTGTAATCAATAGATTATCAAAAAAATTTCTTTTCTTAATAATGTTTTCATTTATTGTTGATATTTATAAATAAGAGATAATTATTTTTCTTATAAAAGAGTATCCAAAACCTACAGAGATTATTACGAGCTGTCCGTTATCTGTACGAGATTCAGAGAAAAATGATACAATCTTATAAGGTAAAAATAATTTTTACTTCCTTTTTTCAGTGTAGAATTATTACGGTAAATATTTATATTATTCAACTTCTGCATTCTTTCAGACGGAAAAACTAGATCGAAAGGCTAGGTAGGGACTCACAATACTGGTTGGTTAGAATTTAGTATCGTCAAATTTAACAGAGGTAAAATGAAAACAAAGATTTTGGAGAAAATAGTCGATCAGTCCTTGAAAAATTGTCTTCCATTTGCAAAGACAGACTCTCATTTGTTTTTTAAAACATGTATAATTTGTATATCCTCAGAGCGGCTCCCTGGACGGAGCCGGTTTGTAACTGCGCAAATGGTATCAAATGTCAAGAAGTACTTGCAACGCGGAAAACAATTCTATAAAAATAGTCGAGTAAATTAATTGATTTGCAGTTGACACTTTTCATTTTACATTGCTTATAAAATCTATGAAGGGTCTGTGGGTTTGGCTCCCGCCCAAAATATTTTGGTATTGGCCCAAGGCGAGCAATAAAAATGCAGTTGACTTCGTGGGCGTTACTATTTAAATAGGTGAATATGTTGATCTGATAAAGGTTTAGTAACATCTAAGTTTTGAATGTAAATAAAATGGAAAATAGACTTTTAAAGCATAAATCGGCAATGGTTCTGTATTCAAAGGTTTCGCTTATTTTATAAAGAGAAAACTGTTTCACCTTTTGGAGGCAACTTTCCCTACCAAATATCCACCCTAGGAGATAGTGCTACATACACTTGAACTTGTCACGCCTTTAATTGCAACTTCGGCCGACGGGATCGTTCTGCCGAAGTAAGGCCACGGCGTACATCTCGATAAAACCAGTTAGTTGGAAGAAGGAATAAACAGTCTACCGCATCTATTTTCCTTTGTTATCCCTCATTATTATGACCGAGGATTCTGCGATTCACTTTAAAATTACATAACTGACAGATGATCTTAGTTACGTAACTCAGGTCGACGAAAAATAAATTTAAGCCTATCCTCACCCCCACCTTGCATGCGCCGACAAAAGTGGAACTCCGTCAAACTACCTTCATTTTAAATCGTAACATACTAGCATTAACAAGTAAACTTCTTATTCTCGGATAAAATGTGCTTTAAGGTATGTGTACATGAATTCGAAGACTATTTTGGCACCCCTTAGTCAAATCTCATGTTTTAAAGAGCCTTAAAGAAAAATAATTTATGCCAGTAACAAACTAACCGCTTTACTTAAAGAACGGCGCAATTTATATTAAAACATTGATAGCGATCGTAAGATAACTGTGTCTATTTCACTAGAAAATAACAAAACACACGTCTCCAGTAATAACCCACCATTTTTATTCACACTTCTCCAATAAATACGTTTTCTGTTATATGGAAGTTTTTGCGTTATGCTTTGCCCTTTTAAGTGACAAATGTTTGATTTTTAAAAGTCCATGTCAGCATAGCTCTAGTTGTATCCTTGTAGAGATATATTGATTTTTTTAAATTATAATTTTCTTACCATTTTTAAAATTATTTACAAACGGCCTAGTAGATGAACATCATTAAAAACTTTTTGTTTAATAAGTATCATGCATTTCGAATCAACAACATAATTTTTTAATGTAGACATACATTTTCTGGCACAATTTTTTTTCTTGAAACTTAGATTAAAATTATAAACATATTTATAATAAATATGTACTCTTTCTTGTACAATGAATTTTGTTGAAATATTCACTTAAAGAATTTTGTTTCTATATTTTTTTACTATATGACAATAGGCTACGGCTTGATTATAAAATTTTGTTTTTTAGTTTCTGATTTTTATTTTTCTTCTAAAACAATTGACGTCATTGAGATTATTATTCGAATCGTTGCGATTTGATTAAGCTATTTTTGTTCTGTTTACTACTGATTACGACCAGTTTTGACTCATTAAGATGGCCCAACATTGCTTGAAATGAACTCTAGTTATGAATACTAGCCGGGACTCGGAAACCTTTGAGGCGAAGATGTTTCGAGGGAGCAGTCAGTTTTTTTTTGTGCGCATCAAAGAGCTTCCTGGAAAAGTTTAAGCAGAGATAGCCATTATGCTCGTTAAATATCACGTTTACTGATTTTCGCGCAATGTTAACGCAGCTATATTTTTTGAGCACCTCAAAAATTTTACAAAACGCAATAATTAGTGTACTTATTTGGCGTTTTTTTATATTTGATTTTTTGTATTTTGGGAAAATCCTCTTTGCTGTGATGAACCTTTAATCGTATCCAAACATTTCAGTCGGCTTATCCTCGCTGTGTTAAAACCAGATAATTTTTAAGTTTATTTTAATTCGCTTTTTATTAGACCATTTCACTGTCAGATGATAACTAACGTTTAGCTATAAATAAAATCAGACAAACACGAGAAAGAATACGACAGACAAAAAAGGAGAGAGAGAGAAAGTGTATCACAAGTGCGATAATCAAGCGGAGGAAGGGAAGTTTGTCTTAAAAAGAGAGGGAGAAAGATAACGAGAGAAAGGGAGAGAATGAGAGAAGGCCGTAGAGCAAAAAAGAAAAAGAGAGAAAAATTAAGAGTGATAGAGGCGGAGAGGAGGTTCTATTGTGAGAAAAAGGGAAATTAAAGAGCAAGAGAAAACCGAGATTTTGGAAGACAGAGAAATAAATAGGGTGTGAGAGCAAATGAAGTGGTGTCCCAGAGAGATGATGATGTGGTTTGTTAGAGGGAAAGAAAGAAGGAGGGAGAGAGAGATGCAAATGAGAGTATGTTAAAATGATAGGCCGGCAGAGGAGTCTGGTGTTTGTTGGAAAGAGGAAGAAGCAGAGAGAGTACGTGAATAAGAAAGAGAGAGAGAGAGAGAGAGAGAGAGAGAGAGAGAGAGACAGAGAGAGACAGACAGACAGAATTATTGCTATTACTTACTCTCGCAGAATTTGATCAAGGGACAGACTACTTAAAGATAGACATGAAGAGAGAGAAAAAGAAAGACAAAGAGCACAAACGAGAGAGATAGGAAGGCAGATGCGGCCTGTGTATGTTAGAAAGAAGAAGGAGAGAGAGAGAGTGAGAGGGAGGGAGGGAGTGCGCGCGCGCGCGCGCGCGCGTGTGTGTGTGTGTGTGTGTGTGAAAGAACGATAGAGAATGGACAAGCAAGAGAGGTAGACAGCAGATAGACAAGAAAGAGAAAGAAGTGCAGATTATTTGATAAAAAGATAAAGAAAGACAAAGTACCAGGGAGAGGGAGTATAAAGTAAGAAAGTAATAGGGTGATATTGCAAGAATTATTTAATATTTGTAGAAAAATATCCATCATATTTTTATAGGTCATTCTGCATCGTGGGATTTTAAAAATAACTAAACTCAAATTTTTCTGTGACGTATAAAAGTCAATTACAGGAGATAAAGTTGTCAATTGCATCAAGCAGAGCTCTATTTTTCCAATATTTCCAACACTTGTTCGTTCTATCTTACCTTCTCAATAACATCTATTCTTTTCTTCTCCTTTTTTCAAACAATTGGTATGGACAACAATGTTTTGCAATACTTTTCGCAATCTCAATTTATTTTTATGTTGTCCATGCTTGATAATTAAATGTTTATTTTTTGTCAAAACAGGATTGGCTCAGTGTTGAAAAGAACAATGTAACACTCCAATGGGAAAGTCAGACTCCAAAATGGATTTTTGGACTTGGCAAAATGTTCTACATAGTCGACCCCGAATTGACAATGTACGCCAAACCAGATGACGTGCCACTTATGTTCAGGCAGGTGCGAATAAATTTCGCCAACCATCTTTTTTTAATGTGTTAAGCTGTTCTAAAGCTTCTAGATTTAAACAGTAGGTGTATAATACGGAAAAGATTTACGGACATTTTGAACAAAATAGATTTTAATCAGCAATGAATTATAGAATTCTCAGTTTGGTGATGAAAAAGTTAATTAGAAAATCCTATTAAAATAGCAAGATTATCTCTAGAGAAAAGGAGAGGTTTCAACAATATGTTTAACAAAGAAAAATTTAAAATTTAATCGTTGAATAATAAATTCTTAATCGGGGGGAATTAGAGTTCTTGGATGTGTGGAACGAAGCGAAATATATCGCATTTGGTCGAAACCCGATATATATAAACTCCAACGTAAAATCCAGGTTACCAGGATAGAGTTAACCAGCGGTCGGTTATATTCAATTTTGACACGTAAGTCTAGGTAAAAAAATTAATAAGACCAATCAGAAATCGAAACTTCGGTCCACAAAGTCACTTCTTATGAGAAATTTTTTTTCAGTCGTGGCCTTACTTCATAACATTTATCTTTTTGGAAAATTTGATCCTCTTCCTACAGAGGAAGCCTACCGCCAGAATCAATGACGGCGTAACTTCTTTGGCCCATGGACTATTGCAAGAAGTCGGAAGGTAAGTTGAAAAATTTAAATTATTTTCCCTATAAAAACTGATGGAAAAAAAGCATAAACTGTGAGGAAAATAAATTTTTAATACGCTTTACTGGCAAATAACGTTTATTCATTTATCATCATCACTTATTTTTAAAGAGTAAACAAATTAGTATTTAACTTTGGGAGTGTCTTAGTGGTTTTGTCATCAAACCTTTTCAAACACAATACTGCATATTATTTTCTTGTATTTTTATTCCTTCTTGGTTTTCGTATATTCCTATTTATTATTTGTTAGTTAGCAAAACTTATTGAAAATATTTTGCCATTCAGTATTCTACAAGATTGCTATAAAACGTTTATGCATAGAGCCAGTTTAGTTTAAAACATTCATTAGTCCAAAAATAAAAATTTTGATGTTTTACCTTTGGCGAACAGGCAAATTTTTAAAAATACATCGGTAAAGATCGACGTTGACTCAACGTCAAGGATATAAACAGGGAGAGGTTTCTCCATTATTGTGGACGGACCTTTGTTGAAATACGACTTATTCCAACCTAATAAATTGTTGCGCATCCAGACTGTGATTCAAAATTCAAAAACCATTTGGTTAACTTTAAAAGTGCAAAATACTTGATTGTTTCACAAGAAGCAGATCGTATACCTTTCCGAACTTATCATGGTAAATGATTTGTTTTTAAACGTCCCGTTGGCTGGTAATGGTTGCCGTGGTGACACGACCGCAAGGTTATTAGCAGGGAGAGGCAAAAGTGAGTTCCATGAAACAAACCTTTACCATGACTTAATTATTCCAAAATCGTGAGATGCGATCTGGTAAGATGTAGGCTTTAGAAAAATATTTTCTTTATCGTGCCAACATTTCGATCTTTTTTGACATCATCTTCAGGACCTGGGATTTACAAATAATAATCGCCACACGTTAATAGGTTTCAAAGTTACCTAATCCCTAATGTTTTCCATTGATGCAATTTGTCAAAAATGTATTCCAAATATGGAGTCTTGTTCGTTTTTATTGAAAACTGCTATTGACTGTTCTGAGTAAATAATTGAATCTGTAGACTTTCGTTTTCGAGAAAAAATTGATACCAATTATCAACAGTTTTTTAATTATTTTACAGCGAATGCGCTATTTATTTGATGCGCCAAACCCAAATGGCGTGATGTCAGGGTTATAAGCAGGGAGAGCCAAGTTTCTGAAACCCCTTTCATCAAACACATTGACAATAAAGATGTCGTCAAAAACATTCTTTAACAAGTTGCTTAGTGCACAATAATTTGATAGTTTCATTAAAATAAAACCACGAGCTTGTTGTTGATGGTTTTTGATGTTTGGGAGCCGATGAACACATGTTGAACCGATATCGCGTCACTTTCAGGGTCCGTCTCGTTCCTCGTTGAAGGGCACAAAGCCGACATGCGTTTCTTCCAAATATGATATTTTTTATTCTCTTCTAAAGTATTATAATTTTCAATGTGCCATCTTTTAATGAAATGAATCATTGGTTGGAATCAGTATGGCCAGATGGCGCTACGTCAGGGGAAGAGGCGTTTCTTTGGCGAATTGTGCCAGTGTCAAACGTGATTTATGAACAAGTGTTAGTTTCACTACGATCGCGAACCATGATCTTGTTTCCCGACAAAAACTCTCTCATGCTAATTTTTAAGTTTCCTAAATTTTTAACGTGCCGGCCTTTCAAAAACGTGCAGTTGGTTGTTAAAGCCTAACGCCAAGTGGCTTTAGTCCGATCTTTCAAAAAGATGACTTCATGATGTTTTCTTTGAGTATTGTTGCTGCAAGTTGTAACAATAAATTAACCCTGAAAACAAACACACACACTGATATATTGGAAAAATCAAAATGGTTCCTAGAAAACGTAACATGCCAGTTTAGTTTCTAGGTTTTGAAAAATTACTTTTCCGGTCAGATCAATTAATCGAGGAAAATTTATTTCAAATCAAAAACTCTTCACTCCTGAGGAATATTTCTGTAAGGCATTTTGGGAAGAAGGCTTAATGAAAACTCCTGATTTGGTTGAATTAATTGATAAATGAATTTATTAATTATTGGCCTCGTCTTAAAAATAATGGTACAAAGATTTCAATCCTAAGCCTTTACGTTTGAATTAAGACAATAATTGACAAATTGGAAACTTTATATAATCCCTTTTTACTAAAGAAGGTAATATAAAAACATTGTTTTGTGTGAGGGATCGATTTTGAGGTTTATTTGATACTAATTAACTACCATATACTAAATATCATATTAGTAACTTTCTCTTCAAGGCGAGTGTCGAATAAGCAGTCTTTGTGGGGATTTTAGTCAAGAAAGTTCAGGATTATAAAATAACATGTAAATGTTGAGTACGCAATACACAAAGGAAGTCGTTTGTATACAAGCTAATATCTTTCCCCAAACGAGCTCTTAATAACGCCTAATTTATCTATTTACACTTTGACAATGAGTGAGTAAATTCAAATTAACAGGAAAAAAGCAATATAAATTGTTTACATTATTTTTATGGTTTTGTTTTCCATTTTGTACGAATATTCCATTTCGTAAAAAGACAAAGATGTTCTGAGTTCGGGACGATAAAGATACGATGAAATCATTAATCTATTTATCTGTTTTTCTTTAAATAATGGAAAAACGTTTCGCTTCTCGCCTGAGAATTTGTTTTGAAAATACTGAGCCTGTATTGATGATAGATTGTCAATTCACTTCAAATCCAATGACCTCAATAATAATCATATGTGATAATATAGTAAATAAAACAGTTTCAGGTCAATTATTGCGAGATATTAATGTCAGGCGGAATTAATGAACCTTGGCATTGGCCTAATTGTATAAACGCATCCATGTGTCAACACAATCGACAAATGTCATTACACATCACTTCAGCGTATATATTTTCAAAACGGTTTAAAGATAAAATTTTGTTTTGGGACGGTCTCTGATAGGAAATGATTCGCACCGGCTGTCCCTTGATTGTTCCAGTTGATCGTATTTGAACATAAAAGAATTTCCCTGAGATCCTTGGGTATCGGTGATTTATTATCGCTCCCTTATTCAGCTCCTTATTCAAATCTAATACCTATCTTCCGAAAAATGAAAAGAAATCTTAAAAGGCACTTTCTTACCCAAACTCCTTAAAAAAAAGAATCTAAACAATGAAACGATATATATTATTTCATTTGTGATTGATTCAGGGTAATATTTGTTGCTACTGCACCTTCCAACAATGAAATGTTCGTTATATTGCCTAAACCAATTAATGTTTCTCATAGGCTTATATTTCGAGGAAGTGAAAGCGTGTTGTATATATGGATCTATGATAATTTGAGATTTTGCGACTTGCCTTGGAATTCCGTTTCCACTTGGTATCTCGCAGCAATCGGCGTCGACTTCTGCTATTACTGGGTGCACCGAGCAAGCCACGGTAAGAAAAAAAATAAAATATTTTTTAAAACTTTGACTTAAACCTTCTTAATTCTTCAAGAGGTTCATATTTTATGGGCTCAGCACCAAGTGCATCACAGCTCGGAAGATTTCAACCTCACGGTAGGCTTGCGACAGTCTGTGGTTCAAAATTGGTGTGGCTTTGTAAGTAGGCGCGGTTGCATTTTTGATATTTTGTACGTTTTACGTTTGACATGGAAGCATTATTTTTAGGTCTTCTACTTGCCTTTAGCTTTATTTATTCCACCGTCTATATTCCTCACGCACCAACAGTTCAACTTGCTTTACCAGTTTTGGATTCACACAGAGACAATAAAGACATTGGGACCTTTGGAATGGTTGTTAAACACCCCAAAGCACCACAGAGTCCACCACGGTAGGTAAATTAATTACACCCTTAAATAAGGAAATTTTATTTATTTAAAAAAGACGTTATTTTTAAAAGCTGGGACCAAATCATAAGGAAAAATGTTGTAGGTAGCACTTTGCGTTGCTTGGATAAAAATTACGGCGGGACGCTCATCGTCTGGGACCGGATTTTCGGAACGTTCGCCGAGGAAAAAGAAAAAGAAGAAATGATTTACGGTCTTGTTTTGAATCAACCTTCTTATAATCCACTTTACCTTCAAGTATTCAAATAGAATTAGCTCTTTAACAAAATTTGATTAAAAACCAAACAAACTTTATAGTTTTAAATTTTGATCAATCCTTTGAATTGTAGGTGTTTTACAATGTGCACGTGCTGAATAAGTGGAAAGCAATGGACGGTTGGACGAACAAAATATCAGCCGTAGTCAAAGGGCCTAGTTGGCTGCCAGGAAAGCCGTGGACAGGAGCCGAAGAAGATAAAATAAACGTGATTATACGTTTCTAAGAACAAATATTTCCCCAAAAGCTAGAACGTCAACACATAATAAAATTGCACTTACCGACAGTAATAGACTTTAGAGGCTAAGAGATAAAAGCAGGGAGAAGGAAAGTGCATTTACAGAAGGGAAAGAAAGACTATAATGCAAGCAGGGAGAAACAAAAGTTCCCCCCATTTTGAATTCCCTTGTACGCTAAATTGAGTACAGTAAGTTGGACTAGTTACAGCAGTTTTATTTTTGAGCAAATTCTGTATTTCCTATCTGGTCGTTTATTCTGTATGTTTGTAAATGAGTTTGTGTTTATGTGTATATCTACTACGACTTAACCAGAACTATCTGTTGGACCCTGTCCACACCCTGGAACTTAACATCTAATATAAATGACAAACCGAAGATAACAGACTATAGTGATACTGGAGTTTTAAGCAGGGAGGAGAAAAATTTGCTCCCATTGTCTAAATTTCTTGTGACAAACGAGATGGATGGGATCTAATTTTGCTTTCCTATATGCTCTATCGAGTAGATTGTGAGGTCTTTATCACTACGACAACCTTCATTCTGCCTACACCATGGAATTTAACACCTAATGAAAGTGCGCATACCAAAGGTAATAGACATTAGTGACGTCTGGTATACAAGCAGGGAGAAGCTAAATCACTTGTCATTTTATTTATGCCGTTTTATTGTGTAAAAAGCGTAGGATTTAAATCGAGTTATCTTGTTAGTAGGATGATTTACTACAGAACAAATTATGCATTCTCATATGTTTTTCGAAGCTTTTATTCTGTGTGTATGCATGTATAAATGTCAACTAAGAAGGGGCCAAGTAGATGGCCTATGTCCATAGTTTAGAATTTAACACCTAATAAAATGCCCATACCGAAGTTGTCACTTTACTGACAGTCAGATATAAGCTCGGAAAGGCAAAACGTCCATCCATCTTATCTACTTTTTTTCCAAACGCAAAGGATGTAAAATGGGGTTCCTATACAGTATTGTTTTATTCGTGGTGATCGAGTTCTGCTTCTCCATATATACTTTACTACTTAACGACCGCGACTTAACAAGATCTACCTGACTCACTCTACATTCTGTCCATACTTTGGTAATTAATAAAGCACATACCGAGATAAGAGACTATAGTGATGCCTGCTTAGGATGTAAACAAGGAAAAGCCAAACACCTCTCAATTTTTCTAATTTCCGTGCATCAAACGTGAACTCGACTGGTTTGTGTCGTTACAACCTCGTTATCTCGGAAAGTGCAAGTTTCAAAGTTCTCCATATAAGTATTTAGTTGTCATAATTGATCTATTAATTATTTTAAGTAACTATACCTTTTATCTTATCTTAGGTATTTCTTGCGAAGAAAAAGCTATTGTCACGAGCGATCTCCTTGAAATTGAGCAATTTCTTAGGTAGCTGATAATTTATTTTAAGCTAGTTGTTGATATGCCAAACTTGTCCCGCTGATCTATTGCTCGTTTAAATCGTACTGTGGCGTATTATTTTCCAACTGTATCCATTTTTATAATACTGGCAATGACCAGAGAAAAAGGGCTCAACTCTTGTTTACCTGTCAAGAGGTCGACGTACGACTTCTTGTCTTTATTGTTATAAATGTTTACTTTTGGCTAAGAAGTGAAAATTTAGCCCATTGTGATCTTTTTATCTAGTTGCTAATATACATTTTCATTATAAGGAACACTATGTTTGTACGTTTGGCGAGTCTGCTAGTTCATTTCCTTCGGTCTCTATTGTCCTGTGCCTTAATGGAGGTCATCTTTTTGTTTTCCTTAAGTATGTGGAAGCTTGTAGGCCCTCTGGAAACGTCTTGAAGCTAAGAAAGAATACTAGTATTCCTTGAGTAATTCAATATAATTTTTACCGTTTCATTTTAAAACCATTGGTCTATTAAGTTTCCATTTTAAATGCTCGACCCATTTAGTTTCTATTAGATATTGAAAATAGTACGAAAGAGGTTTTCATTTAGTTTAGAAGATACCTTTGAAGTCTGACGAATTGAAGGATGTGGGTGTGAAAAAGGAGGTCCATCTGAATCAAGCTTGATTTGGAATAGACGAATCTGTCAAACCTCTGGTTAATACGCTAACCCAGTTTCTTTTATGGTTTCACAATATCTTATCATTTCTTAAAACATCACAATTCGTTTAGAAATCTATCGGCCACCGAGTTTTACAAGTTGAATAACTATGGATATTATTTTTCACAGGTACAAAGTAGGAAAAAATACGATGTAAGACTACCTACATGGTGTAACGTTTACTTAGTGTTACATTTCATTGTGATCGTCATCAGCTTTCAAGATCTGGCTGAGAGACACGTTGTAAGTTTTAATCTTTTTTTTTTGTGTGTGTGTGTGTGTAGTTCTGTTCATTTTTCATTATAAAAACTTTTTTTCGCGAATTTTAGGCGATGAGCACAGTTTCATTCTGGGTTTTCGTTATGTACATCGTTGTTTCACTCACCGTGATTGGAATGATGTTCGATAACGGTCCGAACGTGTTCGTCCTGGAGATGTTCAGATGCGCTGTACTTTCGTCCATGATTCAAAGGAACGCGTTGTACATCAATGTTCCGTTTCTCAAATGGTTTTATCTGTGTTCCCTCCTATTCTGGATAATCCACTGTTTCAAAGTATTACAGGCGAAATCAAAGACGAAGCCATTTCAAGATTAAAGCGTGGAAATATGACAATTTAAAAGCTTTAACTAGCGAATTTATGAAATATTTCCATCTTATCGTCATTCCTTTTAAAAATGTATATAAGCGCTTTTTCTTTCTGAAAATTATTTAATGTTTTTTATAATAATTTTATAAAGATATTTTTCTTAAGAATAACACTTGTTTTATTTTTGTATTTCATTTTTCTTTTGGGTTAAAAAAAATATACAAAAAGACACATGATTGCCTTATCAATGAGTCTTTCAGTGTGAACTTATCTTAATTTGGCATGCATATTTCGAGGCCATTCCCAAGTGATTTTAGAAAATACGGGTTTTGTAAAAGCAATAACTAAGAATGCAAATATTAAAAACAAATCCCTAAATGTAAATAACAATAATGATGTATTTTTAAATTATTGCGAAACTACTTACTTTGTATTTTTTTATAATAATTAAACTTTTATATAAACTGAATTTATAAAAATATTAATCTATCTATCCTTATCTAATGTGTTTAGTTGCTAACATTTTGAGCTTGCACAGAATTTTGGAGACATCTGTACACGGTATACTATGTATTTGATTTTCTTCTAATTTATTCTACTCGTTATAATCTGTTAAAATTTTATGTGTTAAAATTTTGAGCAAAGGATGTTTACAAGATCATATTATAATTAGCACCCATTTCTAAGAATGTATGACTTTACCTTTTGGCCCTAGTGAATACTGTACGAAAAGAAACTAGAATATTAATTTTAAAAATATCTATAGTGATAATTTGACTGCTATGGTCTGCACGGTGATGAACGTTAAGCCGTTACCGATTATTTTGGCAATTCGCTATTTTCGGCAGTGGCAGTAGGGGTATAAGTAGGTCGAGGCATGTCTTTGACGATGGCGAAATACCATGGACTGACCAATCTAGCTAGGACAGGTAGACCAAAATGACCGGTAACGTCCAAATAAAAAAATAAATAACTTACAGACAAAAAAGAGTTTGTAGTTGAAATAAAACTGACTCCCTTTCTTTCTAAATTTGAAAAACAAATTTCTCTACGTTCACCATCACATTGAAAGCAATTAGTTGAAAACGTCAACGTACCACTATAAGAATTAATTAAGGTTTTTAGTTGAGATAAAAAAAGTCAATGGCACGAGCAGGATTCGAACCCACGTTCTTCGGCTCGAAAAATGTCAAAAAGGAGGGAAAACTCAAAAGGTGGGGTTGAGATCGGAAGTTATGTCCGAGTGGATCGAGGTCACGATAGCTCGAGTGGTAAAGTACCGGCGTATCTAGCCGAAGATCTTGGGTTCGAATCGAGCCCGTGTCACTGACTTTTTTATCTCAACTAAAAACCTTAATTGTAATATATTAATTGGTTAAGTGGACCACGAAATTAGAGAATTTAAAGTACACTATAACATTTATTTGGGTGGCTTTTCAAATCGTGAGGTATGCGACTGTTCACATGCTGTTGGAAAAACTAGTAAGGATTCTATTTTCAATACGTTACTTGAAACCGTAAATGATCAGATAACGCCATAGTCTTCTAAGGTATAGGTTTCACTTAAAATGAAAAAAACTCGAAGCTAATATCTGTATAGACAAAAAAATTTAAATTGGCATTTGACATCACTTAGCGGTATGTTTCTTCATCCGGTACTCGGTTAGATAGATTTGTCTCAATATCTTTGACAGAGTGTATCAATATATTGATGAAATGTTACCAAATGTTTAATGGACATAAGTCTGACGACTATTTTTTTATATCCGTGTTCAAATAGTGTATAACTTTAATACCGTCCTAATAAAATGGAGGTGCATCGTTCTGCTCTTCTACAATTTTCTTAATATGTTTTTTTAATAACTGATTTATTTTTAACCTGTACATACCAAAATGCATATGATACACTGGTGCTTATTTGTTTTGCTCGGGTTCAAAACACTGATATTACGGTAAACACGGCATCTGAATGGAGTGATGGAGCGAAAGCTTAGTGTGGATCAGTTGTCGAAATTAATGTTGATGTGGTTACTGACGTGGTAAGGAGCTTTCAAAATTTACGGACTTTTGATTGAAAGCTTTGGTTGCGTTAGATATTGGATGGCTTAAGGCAACCCCAGTTTCACTCTGTTTGTCCAAAGCGGTTGAGTATCATCTTGAATGAAGTTAGTTGAGAATTTACGGACCAAATATTCTTCTGTTAAGTCGTCTCATGAGCCTTGTTTGGGAAATCCACATTGTTCTATTATCTAGGTAAAGTCCTAAGTATTTGACTTCAGTGGAAATCAATAGCGCCTTATTGTTGATTCATTGTAGAGGGAAATTAGGCCTTTTGGTATCACGACTCCGTGATCATGATAAACAAGATTTTGGGGAAATATATTTTATTCTTGGGAAGCAACGACAAAAAGAGAACGAGGTGAGACACTCTTACACTTTTTGGCGAAGGAAAAATTACAAAATTCTTAGCATAGAGACAATCCATACTTTTGTCGCCAAAACGAGTCAAAACGTATTGGATATTACCATTTGGCAACACATCCTACAAGTAGGGACAAGTTGCAGCAGTAGTCAGCCAGTTTCTACAGTTTTTCTGGGGCGCCATGCTAGAAAGCAATGACTGAAGAAGCAAGGTTAGGGTTAAAAATTAACGCCCATCACCGCCCTCTTTGCCCAATTTATGTAAGAGAATTTTAACGTCGAAGTAAGTCTTAAGAATCTAGACAGTCAATGATAGGAAACGGTAGAAATCTAAAGTAGCAAGATCAGGATTAAAGATTGGCTTCCACCACTTGGATTTGAAGTTGTTTCTACAGTTCTTTGAGGTTTTGTGAAATTTCTTGTCCCCCTTTCACTTTCCCTAAATTGTGTAACTTTTAACCTTTGAGAAAGTTAATGCTAGGATGCAGTGACAGTGTGAAGGAGCAAGATCAGGACTAAAGATTAACGTCCACCATTTGGATTTGGGAAGATTAGCCTTCTGTTTATGTGAAACAACATTCGCTTAACAATTTTTGTAAAAACATTTTTTTTTTTTGTCTTTTTGCTTTAAGGAGACTTCCTTTGACCACCCATTTGTCAATCATCTACTGTTTTATTTTATATTTATTTTTTCTGCATTAACATACGTCATGCGATGACTTACAAGTTCGAGGCGCTTTGCCGGTTTGCAGTTGATGGCCGGCCTCAGCCTCCCATACAGTGTAACCTCCCAACGATCGTAGTGTAACGTGTAAACGTAACATTCGTCGAATCTACCGGCCGCAAAGTATTGATACTTTTGACGTCGTACCAGAAACAGTTTTAGCCTGATATTTATGACGTTGCCACAGTCATGCAGAAAGGATTTTATTTTCTATTCGTAAGTGTCATAAAATTTAAATGTATTCGGTCTTATTTCAACATTGACGCGAACATAGCTTTGACATGTTATTTACACAGTAGTTAATTCGTCCCCAACCAAAGAAACTTGTTTTAAAAAACATTTCTGTATATTTTCGTTTTAATTATCTTCAAAATTAAAACAGGTTTTGTTCTTAAGAAAAGAAAAAATTAAAATATGCTCATGAAATCATGGTTAATGATTAAAAAATGAGTTGACTTTATTGCAGTTGTTTTATAACACAACTAAAAGGACATTACATTTTGTCTAAATATATATTTTTATATTTTCTTGTAACTAAATTAAATAAAGTAAATTAAAGAATTTTGATGGCCTTTGTTTTATTTAAGAGTCATTTTGTGAACATCACAGCCAATTAATTGGCACCTGTGCCTCCATATTGATTCCATATTTCGAGACTAATTAAAACAATACATGAAAACATAATGATTATTATTAATATAAGTAGTATATTGCGGACATACGTGTACAGAGTTGACACTTCTCGCAGTCGTCGGCAATTCCAGTGTGTCATGAATCGTCCAGCCGCTGAGTTTGGCTCCGGGGATGGTCAATTTCAGCCCTCAAGTCAATTCCTAAATCCATTGACATTCTCACTTGCCTTTGATTATTTTGTTTACTTATTCACTCAAAATAGTGGAGTACTCGATATTCCTCCGCCACCCTCTGCACAAATATAACTCACCTAATTAAGAGTCGATGGGGTAAGGGTCGATGGCCATCAGCCCTCTCACTCTACACATTCACGCCAATAAATAAATTTGTGTCAACACATGCTGGGGACAAAAAATTATCATACAATAAAGCAACCAAGGGTTGGAACAGGAGACCCGAATACTTGCACATTCTCATGTCAGATGGCATTCCTACACACTCTCTATATAGAGCCATTGAGTTGCATCCTTTAATTAGGTGGGGCACGGGCAATCTATCTCTACATGCTGGACACATGCATGGGCCTTAACCCAATAGTAAGTCATCCCCTCATGGGTTTATGTGCAAATAAATCATAATTATTTGGATCAGTACCGAAAACATATCAAATTTCAGACCTTACAAAATAATTTATAATATAATAATTAGTAAATTTAAAATTTATTTAAATTTAATTAATGGGTTGGAATGTAAACATTATATAAGAATGATGGATTAGTTCCAATGTTGAAAAAAAAATTTGTCAAAAGTGATTACCATTATTCTGGAGATTGTGAGGTGTTGGGGAGTGATCTTGTTGCCTGTTGGGTTGTGTACCTCTAAGATTCTTGGTTCACCCTGTAGGCAGTACATGCACATCAAAAAAGTTAAATAAGTTGAAGGTTTATCCAGGGACAAATGCCACTGCTAAGGCCCTAGTTCCTGTTGATCAGGGTTTGCTTGGGCTTTCGTCCGTTTGCTTTTTAACATCTCAAACTCTTTTTTAATAGAATTCAGCTGAGATTCCTACTGCTGGGGGAGGAAAAGCGAATGTCTGAAGAATGCACGGGTACCCTTAACAAAGATTCAATATCAAGTAAAAAGCTTCAAGCTTAAGGAAGAGCTCTAGTCAATGGTGGAGATTGTACAATATTGATTGTGGTACCCAAGATCATAAAATGTCCTTTTTACCTTAATCCATATTTCATTGGGATTCTCAAACCTCTGACAATATTTTTCTCGAAATATAGAATTGTCTTAGACATATTAAATAAACTTAATACTGTAAATTAACTATTTTTGTTTATCGTATAATATTTTAATTATTTTTTCTTTCAGATTTTCGTTACTTTTCTTGTGAGGGTTGAATCCAAGCAAAACACAAAGGCAAATGCCGTGGAAGAAGTTACAGATGTTAAAGATTTCAAAAAAATTCTAAGGACTAAAAACAATGTTTTAGTTTTATTTTACAGTTCTCAGAAGTCAGCTTCAAATATGATTAAAACATTCAAAGAGGCTGCTGAAATTGTCCGTGGGCAAGGAACCATGTTATTGGTCGATTGTTCCGGGTATGTTACAATCCTATAGTGTAATAATATTTTTATTTAATAGTGTAGGTTTTTGTAAATAAAGCCAATTCAGAAAGTTCAGCCTTTTTACTTCATTCTGTGTAATGGCTGATGCTTTGTTGCTACTTGTTTGTACATGTTTCTTTCTGTATTATTATTGTACTGTAAATTAACACAAATATGAGAGAACATGCTATAAAACAGAATTTAAAAAAAAGACAACTTCTAAATTGGTTTAATTCATTAAAACCTCGCCCTAAAGGTAGGACGCTACCGGTGCAAAAGAAAAAAATTAGTCCTGACTTTCATAATTTATATTTATGTGTGAAATTACAGTTTTCATTTCAGACATGATGATTTGCTTATTCTTGTCTGTCTGACTTTAACATTTTGCTATCTTTACAAGTTGGTAAAATGCAAAATAAATGAGTGGAAAATGTTGATAAAGGCCAAATCCTTTCCCAAATAAAATCATCAATCATCTATAATAGGCAGGATAATTGGAGTCAATTACCACTAAATGTGACAATCTCACACAAGATTTTAAAATTTCCAATATTTTTTTCCAGTTGTTTGCATTTTAATCAATATTCAATTTAAGCTAATTATCACCAATTCAAAAAACTGTCACCTCATTTAATAACTGAATATTGATTTTTACTTGAATACTTGAATAACTCTGTTTGTTATTATTTTTAGTGATAAAGATAAAAAGCTCTGTAAGAAATTAAAAGTCAATCCTGACCCATATGTATTAAAACATTATAAAGATGGCGAATTTCATAAAATGTATGACAGAAAAGAAACTGTCAATAGTATAGTCAATTTTATGAGAGACCCAACTGGAGACCTTCCATGGGAAGAAGAGTCTTCAGGTGTTGATGTTCATCACATACCAGATTATCAGGTGAAATAATTATCTAATTCACCTTTCCTGTGTGCACATATATATATATATATATATATATATATATATATATATACATATACATATATTATTGTTTTCATGAGCTTGTTTTCTACCTAGGCTTTAGTTAGACTATTGAAGAAAGAGATGGGACCTGTAATGATAATGTTCTATGCCCCTTGGTGTGGTTTTTGTAAACAATTAAAACCAGAATACAGTGCCGCTGCTACTTCACTTAAAGGAAAGGCTGTTATGGCAGCAATAGATGTCAACAGGCCTAAAAACGCAATGGTCAGAATGAAGTTCAACATAACAGGGTTTCCGACTCTGTTATACTTTGAGTAGGTTTAAAACATTGTCTATTAAGAAATTTCTTTGTTTTATTTTATCATTCACTCACTAAACAGGAAGGGTGAGCTGAAAATGACATACGAGGGTGAAAACAAGAAAGATGATTTAATAAATTTCATGAACAATCCCACTGCTCCCCCTGTAAAGCCTAAAGAAGAAGAGTGGTCGGAGAGTGATAATGACGTCATTCATTTAACAAGTGAAACATTTAAACAATTCGTTGAAGTAAATAGGATTATTTTAATTTTTCTATTTTTATTATTTTTTCTTATTCCTTTTAACAAAAAAATTGTTATATTATTCAGGAAAGTGCTTCAATATTGGTAATGTTTTATGCACCATGGTGCGGCCATTGTAAGAAAATGAAACCAGAATATGAAAAGGCAGCAAAAACACTTAAGGATAGCAATGTAAGTAGAATATACAGTACAAAAAAAAATATTTTTGTTTATATAAGTTTGTTTTTCTTTTTTAATTAAAAAAAAGGTTGACTATTGAAAATTTTACATTTTTTATGTTTAAATGTTCTAGTCTGATGGATTATTGGCTGCAGTGGATGCAACTAAAGAAAAAGATTTGGCTAAACAATACAACGTCAAGGGCTACCCAACAGTTAAATATTTTAAAAACGGTGAATTCCTTTGGGATCTTCCTTCTCTAAGGGAAGCCAGTAAAATAGTAAGTTTCATGAAAGATCCAAAAGAGCCCCCGTCACCACCTCCACCACAGCCCGATTGGGAAGAAGAAGAATCGGAAGTTTTATTTTTAAATGTTGAAAACTTTAAGCAGACTTTGAAGAAAAAGAGGCATGTGTTGGTCATGTTTTATGCTCCTTGTAAGATCCCATTGATTTTCAACTGTATATTTAAAGAATTTTACTATATTTAATTTTTTATGCTTAGGGTGTGGTCACTGCAAAAAAGCCAAACCTGAATTCAGCGCTGCAGCCGAAGAACTTAAAGATAACATGAAAGTTTCATTCGCAGCGTTAGATTGCACTAAACATCAAGCCGTATGTTCTACAATGGAAGTTAAAGGCTATCCGACATTCAAATATTTCAATTACTACAATAAAAATAAACAAGAATATTCTGGAGGAAGACTGGTATAAAAAAATACATGTCGTCACAAGCTCAGGATTGAAATTTGATTGTTTTCTTTTTTTTTTTTTAGAAAAATGATTTTATTGCATTTATGAAAAAAATGGAAAACGGTGACCAACCACCTATCGTTATGGAAGAAAAACAGAAAAGTTATTGGGATGGATTTCTCGCAGCTGAAAAAATTGTTGACGTTTGTGATCCTGCATACAAGGATACAGTTAAAAATGCCCAGACTTTATTAGTACTTGTTCATGATGGTAAATATACACAAAATATAAACACTTGAGTTTGTAATTTACAAAACATTTTAACGATCCAGTTAACATATTGTCTGGCAAGTCTCTCATGCCTAAAAACCATGCTCTAGATGCATTTTCATTTTTTAAATTATTTTAATACAACTAAATTTGTATTATTCATTATATTTTTACTTCTAAACATTAGAATTACACACCTGAGATGATAACTAAAGAAGTAGTTTTAATAAATATTTATTATTTTATGTTATTTTCAAAGAGAAAAATTCAATACAATTGAGTAAAATTTATTTTAGTTTATGTATGTTTTTAGACAGCAAAGCAATAATTTTATCACCAAACCTTCCAAGGTTATAATTTCTAGATTGAATTTGTTGTTAAGGGTGCGGTACAGGGAACCATTATTCACTCTTCTGTTGTTTTTCCTTCCGCCGTGAAAGCCACTATAGAACCAGATCAGATGTTAGACTAATACATGGATTTTAAAGCATTCTTCAATATCCTCTCAGTAAAATTTAGTCTCAATAGACTAGACTCTCAGGCCTACCTAGCTGGAGGGTGCTGTAAAATGTGTTTTATTAAAAATCATGTTATATGATATATTAACTACTCACCCAAACAACACAATAGTCTAGACTTGCTAACCTTTAATGAGAAAAAAATGAGAGGACTAATCATATGTTTAAGGGGTTCTAACTGGCATGTGTGACTACTCTGCAGTTATCATTTTACTGCAAAATGAAATTGTATAACTACGTTTTGTTTGTGATTTTTAGGAACGAACGCAGATGTTAAGCTGAAAGAATCTTTTGTTGCCCTAGCGACTGAATATCCTAATCTAGCAACTTACGGATCCTGCGATGCTAGGAGTAACAAACAATTTGTCATTGAGAATAAGATTCACACTTTCCCATCATTGAAACTCTTCAACAAAGGAAAAGTTAAAGACTTTCCCAAATCGTATGAAAAAAGTGATATGGTGAAATTTCTCAAGAAATTTTCACCTAAAGAAGAGTTATAATAACAATGTATGATGTAGGATGGAAAATGTTAAATTTCTTAAAATGCGACTTTTACCAAGTGAGTGCTATTAAATGTATTTTTTTAAGCTGGATTTCACATCATGTTTCTCCAAGACTGGACTTTTTTTCTATGTTTTAACGAAATTATTGGAAGGAGGGAACTCAGATATCTATAGTTGTAATTATTGTGATATTAGAAACAATCAATTATTTCCTTTTACTTAAAGTTATTAAACATTGGCTTCCAAACATTATGTCGATGTTTTGAATTTTTTCTCAAAAATTAAAAGAGAATAAATGGTTGTCTGCCTTTTATAATGAGCATTTTTCCAGCGACTTGTTAGATTATTTTTATTTTGTGCCGTACCAGGAATCAGTGCATTATAATGAATGCAATTGTGCATTATAGTGTTTAATTTATTTAGCAATTCAAATGGGGTGAGCTTTGTAGGATTGTATAGGAAACAATCTGTACATGTATTTTTTTCTGTAATTAATCAGTATTGTATGTCAATAAAAATTATAACTTTAATGAGGGATGTTGACAGGGGAGAAAAACATGCATATATCAAAAAAGATATAATTTTTTAACCATTTCTGCACATTATAGTAATTATTTCCATAATTAATAAAAATAATAAGTATGCTTCTATTTAAAAAATTAAAATATGTCTGGATTTAGTGCATGATATAATTTTGCAGATTTTAGATTGTATGCTATTTATATTTTTCTAGATGGAACTTTTAAAAAATCTTAACACAACCTAAATCATCGTTGTATCTGCTTTTTGTAGAGTTGTATTTACATGAATTATATATACACTGTAATAGATAGTAGTTCGGTTGTTTTTACATGTATATTTGTTATAATTTAAATTTGTATTTAAGTTACTATCAAGTGCCTTGTTAAAAAGTTTACATCACTAATAAATAAGTTTATATTACTGACTGGTTTTTTTAAACATTAATTTTGTCTAAATTTCCCATCTGGGCTTCACACTTGACATCTTGGAAAAACTGGATAGCTAATAGCTAGTTATTACAATAACTAGAAAACTAGGAAGACACTATGTACATAGGAAAGCCTTTCCTTAGTAAGAACCTCGTTATCATATGCCTGAGGGGAAAAAAAAGCTTCCAGAAAGCTGTTTAGCAAAAATCGGACACAAGGCGAATATTTAAGTTCAAAAACACACATGAAGATAACATGGGAATCAAAGAAGGTAGACTGTTTCGGAAACCAAATGTGCTCTCAATGATAATTATATAAAAATCAAATTAATTATTACAGGTTAATAAGTAGAAATAAAAGTTAAAAGCGTTATATTGTATTTTTTATATCAAGCAATATAAATTTAAGTTTAATCCCTTACAGAGTTATTCAATTACCACATCAAAAACTTGGGATAACTGAGAACAGACAAATAGGGCATGAAAAAACAAAACCATCGGAATGTGTTCTATTTTGCTTCAACGCATTGGTATGGAAATGGTCCTCTTCAGAATGGCGAGACTAATGCCTAGGGATATTAGCAAAGAGGTACTCTTAAGGTAATTAAGCAATATGGAAATAAAAAGTCAATTCTAAAACAGATCTTTAGGTCACAGGAGAAGAAAGGGAGACTTTTTATAGCCACGGAAAAGAAAAAAGACCATATTTTTAAGGAAATAGAAAAATAACGTTTTAAAAATGTTGCTATCCTAATTTAAATATTATTTGATTTTAATTTTTTCTATCTGCTCAGAGAGGAATTGATTCTTCCAAGATTGTCAGCCCATGCAATGGTGGGTTTTAGTTTAATTCCTATCTTGAGTAATCAACTGACAATATTGATAAGTTTTACCTTATTATAATTTCTTTATGATGCCAGTTGGCGATCAATCAGCATTGATGTGTAGTTACATTTGAAATCTGCCGATCAGGGTACGGGATGATCATGGGTCAAGCTATTAAGATTGAAAAACTGCACTTGAAAACAATATATAATAATAAAAACTGTCTTCTAATTGTTATTATTGTTGTTAGTATATTACATTTTATTAGGTTTCTTGGTCCACTTGATCAAATAAATTCTTTTCAATTAATTAAGGTTTTGGTTGAGATAAAATATATTACTTTACATAATATATTATAATACAATGCCTTCATTACATTTTAGTACATATATTTGTTTTAATTATCATACGAAAACTATATAAAACAACTCTGCAGAACCGTTCATTAAAAAAAATTAATTAATTTTTGTTAAAAACATTACAAAGCTAAGTGAATTGATATAAGAACATACAGCATATTTTACAGATCAAGTCGTATATATATATTTTTTTTTTCTTTTTGCACTAGAGTTAATATGCAGAGGAAATTAATAAAATGGGTAGGAATATAAAAAATTATTTTCAACATTATTTTAATTCCACATTTTATTAGACATACATAGCTCAATTTTATAGCAATAATAAGCCCAAGGTGTATTTATAGTTTCAAATGTAATTGATCATCATTATAATGAATTTAGTGATTGTTCGGAGATCATGGGATGCAGTCTAGTGTGACATAGGTTTTAGAAAAAAATTTTTTTATCGTGCCAATGTTTCGATCTTTATTGAGATCATCATAGTATTTCTTTTCCATGTAGATGTGTCATTCTTGTATAATGATATATTGAATATCTCACTGGTACTCTCAACACAACACACATGAATGACATCTACACGGAAAACAACTTTAATACCGTGAAGATGATCTCAATAAAGGTCGAAACATTGACATGATAAAGAAAATCTTTTTCTAAAACCTACATCACACCAGACCACATCTCACGATCTCCAAATAATCATTAGGCACAACGTAAATAAATTTATTTTTATAGTTTGACTATGTTACGTGATGTTAAGCATGTTTTGGAAACTTTACTGTTCACTCGGGCTTCATAAAACAATTATTTAATTGCCACTATTGACAATTGCATAAGAAGAAATTAAAAGCATCTTCAGGCCAAACAGACAGAAGACAATTTCTGGAAAAAGAACTAATTATTAACACAAGACACATGTGAAAAATGTAGCATACAAAAACTTAAATAAGTGGGTTTTTTGATGTAACAAGCGGCCGCTGCATAACATGTTTGATCCTCGGTTGATCCTAAACAACCAAGAATATCAAACATATCTTACAGCAGTCACATTGCTGGTTTTTTGGTACATTTCATGAAGCAATTTACAATATGAACAAGCCCAAAAAGCAAAAATATGAACTAGATCTTTAAACCAAATGTTTTTGTTTTTTCTCAAATTAAAAGTTCAAAAATCCACCGCCATATTGATTGTTTAAATCGGCCAATCTGCATTCTAGCAAGACGATAGTAACTCCTGGAAATGTCAACTATCCTGGAATAAAACGTTTCAACACCGAGGTTACCTTTGTGAACCCATTTTGCAGTCAAGACGTTCAGTAAATAACGAAAATCAATATAAAATCTCCGAACGACTCTTCAAAATCGTACTTATCAAAGGATAATTCGTTATGACTTCTTCGGAACACACTGAACAAAATGGAGGCATGGAAAAGTTTTGTTTTAACGAAAACACAATTCGACAGTGTGCTCGCTTCGGCGGTACATATACCAAAATTGAAACGAAAATTAACAAGTAATAATAAAATATAAAAAAGACAATGGCAGAGTTTTTTTTGTTTTTTTTTTTACAGTACTGATATTACAAAATAATCTATTAAAGAAGATATTTCCTCAATCAATTAAGCATTAACAAGTTCGGGACGTATTCTGTAGGTTCGACTATTTTCTGATCTGACGCGATATTTAACAATGTTATAACTTAACGATACATATAACTATAGTGGAATGAATAAGCTTTTTTTAACACATAAAATAATCTCCTGTCTATTTTTGGGGCTTCTTCTGGTACGTGAACTACAGTCGTTGAACCTGCGTGGCAAAAAATGAATAAAAAGCTAAAAGAAGTATGAAAATGTATATTATTTACCTGTATATCTTGTGTGGACTTTGTTTCCTTCTAATTGCTTCACGTTGTGCAAAAATATAATACAGGATCATTTTATTTTACCTCTCATTTTGTCGTATATGGTCTAAATTTCTATTATAAGAACATGTTGCGAAAAAAAAATTTACAATCATTTAAATAACAAAAACATTCAAAATAAATTATAATAGAGGCAAGAAAGCGAGTAGGTTGCAGGCTGAGCAACTAAAAATTCTTTCCTCCGATGGATTCAATTTTTAATTATATTGTAAAAATTAATTATTTTATTTTTATTTGTTTAGGAAAGAGTGGCAACATTACGAAATTCCAAGGGGAGACAGCAGGATGTTGACAAATATGATGGCCTAGACTGCAAGGCGATGCAAGAATTCGGTTTTGGAACAGGGCCCGGGTCAAAAATTGAAATATTTCCTTCTTTCCTTCATAGTCCGGTTTGATTGTATTATAGGTAAAATTTTACTTTTAAAATTCATTCGGAACACAAAATATTCTGTGTATATGAAAATATTTGCGCTAGATCAAATTTTTTTCGCTTTATTCAAAATAAAATTATTTTTTGTTTACGTATCATTAATACAAAATGCCGCGATCACACGATACCTGTAGATCCAGGTAAAAAAGCTCAAAAAAAACGTTTGTCGACGAAAAAACAACTTACAACATTGACATAAGTGACGGAATGTACATTGACGAAGGGATTCGGTTCTGTGGGAGCGGTACTGCCCCTCGGACACACGGCGGTGTAATGATAATGCCATTGGCATTGCTACCAGTTTTCCCTCGACCCAGGGGCGGAAGGGGTGCAAGAAATAAGAGGGGATGGAATCGGGGGAGGAAAACTACAGACTTCCCACCCCCGAGAGTATGATAAACAAGAATAATTTTCGATTTCCTGGACGGAGGGATCGTCCTGTTTTTACCGTACGGAAAGAAAACCACGTCAATTTGACATAAGTCATTATTGTCTTCTGTCTAGATTAATGTTATGGCTCATTTGGTGATTAATGGATTTACCATAATAATACGCTCAAGCGAGACAGTTTACAAGGGCTGATCA
Organism: Cimex hemipterus; assembly: GCA_039619505.1. Taxonomy (NCBI): domain Eukaryota; kingdom Metazoa; phylum Arthropoda; class Insecta; order Hemiptera; family Cimicidae; genus Cimex; species Cimex hemipterus. The sequence continues at coordinate 3,614,403 of CM077107.1, read as the reverse complement.
TTAAGCAATTGTGCTTTTTTTAAAAAAAACATAAACGGCAATTAAAATTTTTATTTTTGACAACTCGAGACATTTAAAAAGGGATCTGGAAAATATCTTTACAATATTTATTTTTGATCTATGAAGGCTCAAAAAATCAATAAAAATAACGATCTCCAAAAGTGCTCTCCTTGTTTTTGTTCTACTTTTTCTTTATCTTCTTGTTGTTCTGCTTCTTTGTTACTTCTTTGTAAAAATAACTTTTAACTACATCTAAGTACTGGCGCGTAATTTTAGAGATTAGGGGGTCCGCAAATTACGGAGTCCGAATGAGAGCTAGTTTAGCTAATTTAATATTTTGCTAATTAACAAAATCAAATAATTAATACAATTATTAGATAGTTGTCATGATGATCATCGTTTTTTTTTTCACAACTGCTAGCAATCCACGCTCTGAACACAGAAATGTATTACGAGACGCCTTCAACAGACAGAACTCTCGTAAATCTTGCCAACTTATTTTAACCATGTTCGAGAAATGTAAATGTTGTGGACTGGACACACCCTCAAAATTCTCTCAAAGTCGGTTTAAGCTAATCCGCACCCGAGGCAAAAATTCGTTTTACTTTGAAGTCCCCTCTAAAAGAATTTGTCTAAATTAAATTAAGTAAACCTACAGAATTACCCTTGTTTAGTAATCGTTTTGTTTATTAAAACTAGACAAAAAACTTGTTCATACATTGAACAATGATTATTGTAATAAACAATACAAGTTAAATTTAAGTTGCACTAACTGGCGTCCTGATTAGTCTATTAGACTAGTCGAGGATGATCGTATACGATGGAAATGGACCTATGGTGCAGGAAAGTAGAGTTGGTGATCTGCACCAGTTAAAATCAGAAAAATTGGACAGACGTGCCCGATCTTGGGATACATAGTACACACACGTGCACTTCAAAATAATCCGAAGTCCTTTTTTTAAAAAAATAGTTCTTACTCACATTAAGTTGTTTTCCAACGATACGGATTTCGAGCCCTTAGCACATCGTCAGGGTTTCTAGAAATCCTTCAACCTGACGATGAGTTAAGGGCTCGAAATCTGGATCGTAGGAAAACAACTTCAAAATCTCTGGATAGGGGTGAATTTGAAAATGATGAAAAGTGTACGTAAGTCGTTTCTGATAGTTTTGAACTGCTTATCTCTTGGATGTTTTTTTTTTTTTTTTTTTTTTTTTCTATCGTCATCTTTAGATTTTTATAATAATTTTGGTTAAAATGCAACACTAAAGATGGCGACATGCTGAAACTCCTCAGAAAGCGCCAAACTACATGCTCATCAACTCAGAGAGCTCACTGATTATAAGGGTAAAAGTGGAACAAAATCGGCAGTAGAGTTTGGTGTGGGAAGAAGCCATCATAACTGATCATTACTGCATTTTAAATCTAACTGTAAAATACAAAAAAAAGGATTATATTTCGATACCTTGGAACTTTTCAACCAGTCTGTTCATCTGTCGTTTGTTTCACTGTGGTCAAGTCTATGCGTTTTCCTGGTGTTATTTTTAACTCATCCTGCTAATCGAAAAGACCCAAATGTCAAAAATCCATCCCAACCACCAACTGGATTTGAACCGAATGGTATTGCTGCCTTAAGTTTTAAGGTTACATAAAGTGCATAGGTCAGTACATCTTAGATGAGCATAACCATCCATATTCAGCCTAAATGCATATTTATTGCCAAATCTCAGTTACAAAACAATCCTTTTTTATTTATAGAAACATAATTAGTTAAATAAAACCCTTTCATCTGCCGAAAATTCGAACTTTTTGTGTTAAGCATTCTTTAAATATGGAGACGGTTATCACTATGAAAACAAACAGTAGATTGACATACCTAACTTGATTTGCAAAATTATAAAATACATTTTGTTTTTTCAATGAGCTGTTAAACTTTTTGGGTTGTTCAGACGGAGTCAAAATAAATGCCGGACTCGAAAGTTGATATCAAGGTGGTGTCTGAAATAATGTATTCATAAGATCGTATTCACTTGAAGATAGACTATTATAGCTTTGAAAACAGTTTGACCACCCATTCATTCTTGCAGCATTGTATCTCGAGCTGTTGGAAAGTGGTGCACATCGTTAAAACAGACAGGTTGCCCTAGACATCTTGAAAAACGTGCGAAACAAAAATCTTCAATCAGAATAAAATAAATTTGAAATGCGTAGAAGAAAAAGGGTAGATAATAACATTTACATGAGTCCAAGCTCACGTCCAAAGAAGAAGAAACGAGGCTGCAGATCGAGAGGCAAAGGATGCTGCAATGGACAGAGAGATGGCCGTGGAAGTCGTTCGTCGCACCTTCGAGTCAAGTGAAGTACCCAAACTCGAATGCAAATACTGGACCAGTGGAATACTGCATTATCACGACAGAGCAAACCAAGAAGTTCTTTCCAACAGTGTCGGGAAGAATAAGGCTCACTTTCCCCACTCATTCGAAACAACTCAATTTTTGAATGGGCATGGCAGAGCTAAGTCGTACCTCTTCCACGTGAACGACGACCCATTATGCGAATGCCAGGCAGGAGCGGAAGAAACCTCGGATCAAACTCTCTTTGACTGTGACCACAAAGGGCCACGGAGTTCAGTGATGCACTGACATTAGTGCAAATATTGTGCTGTGTGATACATTAACCATGTGAATATATTTTCATAATATACGATCGCGTATAGGTAAAAAATAAATTTTGAAAAATGTAGTTTGTTCTTGGCCTGATATTCCTTTTAAAAGTTGTATGTTTAGGTAGACTGGATTGATGATTGGTGAGCTGAATGCAATGAACGAAATGTGGAATGTATGACTGACAAAATTAGCTTGGATTAGCAGACGTGATGATCGACGTTTGTCCAAAAAAAACGTTGCCAAATTGGTGACCAATTTTTTAGAAATCAAAGGAAACAAATGACTAAATAACACACAACCCAACCAGTGAAAAAGCAGACAAAATGAATATTAGCGAGAATGGAGACAAGAAAACATAAACACACTTCTTCCATTTTGAAGCACCTTTGGGACTAAAATTATAAAATAACATAAAGAATAAACTTGAAAATGCCTCTAAATGTAAATATATATAACGGATAAAAATGTGCTAGAATACAAGGAAAATCAGAAAATCTACGATTGAACAAAACAAAATAGTCGAAAAATCCAAAGAATCAAAGGAATCCAAAAGACAAATTAACACACAGAACGACTATCCATTCGTCGTTCAAAATGTGTTTTGAAGAAAATTTGGCACCGAAATTACAATAATGCACCGAACGAAATGCTGAATGGATAGAGGATATGATTCAACGGAGATAACGTCGAAAAACCTAAGGAATCAAAGGGACCTAAATGATCTTGTGCCATGTAAAACATTAATCATTTGTACATATTTTTACAATATTCGATCATGTATAGGTAAAAAATGACTTTGTAAAATTTATTTTGTAATTATTAATTTTTCTGGAAGATCGCCGGTGACCCCCTATGGCAAGACCCGGCTTGCTCGTCCTTAAACGATAAGTAAAATCCATTTTTGTCGAAACAACAAATTCCTCTCCCAAAACTTATATTTGACGTCATTGTTAAATTAAAACGAATAGTCTAACACTTAGAAAAGTTTTCTTCTAAACGAAAAAAAGGCAAACCTTTCTTTTATAGGATCTTTGGGTCAACATAAAGTACAGACCAACCACCGAACGAAAAGCATGTGCCCTACCGCTGTTGACGTAACATTAGTTCAAGCGTGGTGCTGTGTGATACATTAATCATGTATACATATTTTTATAATATACGATCATGTATCGGTAACTAATATATTTTTTTGTAATTATTAATTTTTCTGGACGTTCGCAGGGACCCCCTATGGGAAGCCACAGCGTACTCATCTTTAAACGATAGCTAAAATACTTTTCTATCCAAACAACAAATTCACCACTTCAAAACTGATCTTTTTACATCACTGTTAAGGGAGAAATGAATAGTTTAACACCTTGAAAAAGATTTTGTCGATTCTTCATTCAGCCTTTCCTGATCCCTTATTTGACAACGGACGATATCTTGTTGAAATTTGGTAAAAACAGGACAGATCCAACTTCAATAAAATTGTTTGTCGGGAGGGATGTTATCGATCGCGGAGGGCGCCAAGTAGCCAGTCGTCCCCAGGAGGGCTGGCGCCCGGCATTCGGGCGTCTCTTCTGTCGCAGCATCCCTGCAACCATCCTATTCTCAAAACTATAGGGGGAAAAAAAGATGAAAAGTCATCCACAACCCTCTTGTTTCCGGTCATCAATAGGGTAGCGTACTACGGAGCTTTTTTTTCTTCTTTTTTTTGTACATTTTATTTACATATAACCGAGGGTAGGAAAAATTGCCCTTTTTTCCGGCTCAATCAGGTTGTTCATTTCTGTCAATTTAGCCATTCAACCATGAGCGGGGTGTCAGAAGAGGAATTTTCTTTAAAAAGAGAAGGTGTACAAATTTATTTTTGAACACGACGAAAATTCGCACGGAGTTTGATCGCCCCTTTTGAATTCGCTTCGACAAGACATTCTTCAACAAATTTGTAAATTACAAAAACAAAATGAACAATTGACAACGATTGTTCGCATTACAAAATACAACAAAAGAAACGAACAAACGAAAAATGCTTATTCCGCGCTTGCAAAATAAAACAATCGCAAATCGATTATTATAACTGAAAGACTGTTTTATTCGACGCGAAATTAAATTGTGTTTTTGAAAATATTTTTTGTCAAAGGCCAGAAACATTTCAGAACTTGTCTTTTTAATAGTTTTACAGTGTTAATTTATACAGTGATGGACATAATAAAGGCACCACCCTTAAATTTGAATGTATTTAAGTTTAGTCATATTTTGCATACCAAAAGTAGGTTTGATTATAAAAGTAACACATTTAAAAAGCAAATTTTTATATTTTAATTCTAAAAAATAAAAAATTCAAAAAACCTTTCTTGTCCCCTTTTACTATAATAAAATTTACTAGATTGAAAGCAAACGGAGTGGTGAACGTGTTGGGGGCTGAAATGACCTAGGTGTTCAGTGGTTGGAGGAATAGGCCAAGATCTGACCATGGACTGCCAACCCAACAGGGGGAGTGATTCTTGATGGCTGCTGGTAATTTAGTGTAAATTGCACGAAGATAGAGTTTTAAAAGGTGGCCGCAACAGTTTAGGTATTGACACGGCGCTGATCATTGTAAGGTAAAGGTCCCGGGTTCGAACCAGAGGCGTTCTAACCCTACATAGGCGTGATAGGCTCAACTCTGAGATGGACAACACAAGGTCCCACCCCGGACTGCTAAAACTCGAAGTGAATGAAAGTTCCTGAAGTCGTAAGTTTGATTCTATGTACGGACGGAGTTAAGCTTTATAAATCAATCGATGCATTTAATAAGAGAGGAAGTTAATTTAATTAACAATGTGAATTTATTTTTTTTAAGCAATAAATAATGTATAAAATATGGTAATCTGATCTGTAAATCTGACGTAATTTACAATATCAATTGTTTAAATTGTTCAGCAACTTACATCGGTATTACATCCCAATGTCTGGACAAGAGAGTAAACATATCTATAATTGCAAAAAACCCAAACATAATCCTATAACACCGGCTACCCAACGTTTTGAACCCCAACACAATTTCGACTCCATCCAAAAATATTATATCCGGAACAAAACAAACAAACCTCACGTTTTAGAAATGTTTTACATCAACAGGGATAAACACAGCATCAATTACGGATCATATACATATAAACTCAGTCACAGCTACGCTAATATCAATCAAATCAATATATACATATCACATCACACAAAGCATACAATATAACATATAAAACAATCGTCGCATTTCACACATCAAACATTTCTACATAGTCTAATTCTTCAGCAATTTGACTTTCCTTTCCCTAATTATCTCCACCAATATAATGCTGAAATGATAAACAGGCCGAACCATAACCTATTTTTTCCCATTGTCGTCTCCTTCCACCAAAAAGAAACCGATCCTCCATATAATAATGTATTTCTATCCCGACTTGTTCCCCTCCCTTACAAAATCCAACGTATATAGACATAAAACAGGAATATCTCACTGGCACTCTCAACACCAAACACAACAATGACACAACTACGCAGAAAACAAACACTTTGATTGAGTGCAAATACTTTTTTACTAAAACTAAAATTTCTTGCACATTATAAATTCATTTGTTTCACATCCTACATGTATTAGTAAAATTTAAACAATGTTTATAAGTCCCAGGCCCTGAAGATGATCTTAATAAAGATCGAAATATTGGCACGATAAAGAAAATGTTTTTCTAAAACCTACAACGCACCAGACAGCTTTTCAGGATCTCCAAATAATCATTAACTAACGGTCACTAAACACTACACATTTCTAGGCACACTCGTACTCTCATTCATTCTTAAATACAATATTTTCTATATTCGTTAAAATAGGGTGGTGGAGAACTCGATACTCCTCCATCGCCCTTTATACATACTGTATAACTTATCTAATAATTACAATTATTGAGGGTCGATGAGGTGTTTACTGAAACATAAAACACAAGGGGTTTTCAGACGGTTTTCTGTCTGTGTTTTGAACGTATTTCATGTTTATTATACATATGTATAATTCGATTTGCCTTTTTTCTAGGAACAGATGTAATACGGAGGATGTGTTTAAAAAAATTGAAAAGTTTCTGTTTAAATAATTAGATGTGTCGAACACATTTTTGCTCGAAAATAAACTGGATCTCGGTACGGTCTGGATGAAAAACAATTAAATCCTTTGGAAAATTAGGACTTTTGTCATAACTATTAATTATGTAATATTGTATTATAATCTATAAAAGGAACAGATTAAATTTTTAAAATCTATTTGCGCCAAACCAAATTTAAAAGTCCTGTACATTTTAGTTACTTTTATTGCCAAATGTAGTCGCATGATGAACCTTGGTATCTTGGGTTAAAAAGGTACGAGTCGTTCATTTCTTACTCCAGCTCCAAATTAAAGTAAATGTTGTAAATATAATTTATAATTTAATATTTAAATCCAAAATAAATTGTATTGCAATTTTTTTATCTGTTAATTAAACTGAGTTTTGCCAACTGTCTTTGTGAATCGTTCACTCGTTCTGAACGAATCTGTAAGAGAATTCGTTTGCGCTTTGCAGTTGTGGCAGTGGTTACCTTTGCAGACCCGCCAATTTTCTCAGTAAACATACTTTTCTTCGTTTTGATTAAATGCCGTTATCAGTAAGTAGGTGGTTGTTGTTTTTTCTTGTACCATTTATTGATTGATAGATTGATGCGCTTGTTTTATAGATTCGTGTAATGAAATTCAAAGGAACGATAAACAGTTTATCACCCTTAAAAAAAACAAAATCTTCAAATAAAGATGTTCAGAGTAAAAAGACACCGACAAAGTCAACTGTACAATCGCAACATATCACACACTATTTCAGTACGCAAAGCAACAACCTGCCACTGTCGAGGAAAAACAGCATTAAAAAAGTGACAAATCTCAATGAAAACTTTGATAACAATGAAACTAACAGTACAATCCAGCATAAAAACCCAGCTAAAACCAAGGACACGTCCAAAAGTGATGATTATAGAGGTGTCGCAGAGTTGACAGCACAAGAAAAGAACGTAAAAAGAAAATTGTCATTAGCTTTTGAAGAAGATGAGTCTCCGCTCAAAAAGTCACCGAGGATGGAAAAGCCAACCAGCAATAAAGACGGAGAGAAGAAGCCTGACAGAGTCTTGAAAGATGAACACTTTACTCAAGAAACAGTTGCATTAATATATAACAACATGAATGCTTTGAATGAAATTTTTCAGAAAGGAAAAACTATTTTAGATGATGAAAAGAGGAAAGAATATTTTATAGCAAATATAAATGATGTAGTATATGGATACTACAATGGTATGATTTTATATGATTTGCAAGATAAATGTTCAAAAACAGAAATCGATGTCACAGAAAAGGAACTTCAAGCCAATTCTAAAATAATTCAGGTAAAATTTTTTTTAAATTTTGTTTTGATTTCAAAATCTGTAACCTAACAAAATATATTGTGTAAAATCAAGAAATTGCTGTTATATAGGAGGAGTAACGCCCAACTACCAGTTGGGTGTCGCAGACAAAGGGTGAAACGACTATAATGATTCATAATAGATGATGGGGCTTTGGTCTGCCAGTTGATGAACTCCTGTTTTGTTTTTGTTTTTATTCAAAGTTATTCAAATGTGTTTTGGCATTGCACCATCTTCAGTGAACAAGTGGAGACAGACCCAGCAAGTGGCCATGTGCCAGTTCAACATGAGTTCACTGACTTGCAGACTAAAGCCCACCATACAGCCAGTCAGGCTATGTTACTTAAAAGGTGTGAGTTCCTCACTGAAGATGGCACAGTGCCGAAAAGAGTTGGATGCCCTAAACTCAGCCCCGTAAAGATCCAAAGTGTCCTGAGTTGTGTTTCATTTTAGCCAAGGGCACCTCAAAGTAAGCTAACCTAATGAAAACAAGTTATGACTGCTATTAGATAAAAATCTAATGTAATAAAGTCACTACACAATAGATGTTAACTTCTGCAGTTTGGATATAATCTTAAAGATAAAAAATACAGCCCAAGTTCTCTGTGCATATTGTTCTTCCATCTGTGGTCCATCAAAAATCTCATTCAATGTCTGCCTGCCCTCACCTAGGCAGACAAAAATGATTAGAAACTATCAAATTTAATATTTTAGCCAGATCAGTTTAGTATCAATCTATCCTGTAATAATATTTTGCTATTTGAAAGCATGCAGTTAATAAATCTTCCTTATCAAGTATGTTGGTTAGTTCATTCCTCTGTGGTCCTGCACCCACATTTTCAAGATATTGAAAATAATGTAGTCCTGCTAAAATAATTATATAAATTATAAATAATTAAGTTCTGGAATATTGGAGAGTTTAAGTATTGGAAGAAATTTTGTCCATCAGATCCCTCATAATCCGCCTTCACCTTTTCTGTTTTTATTTTTCTTATAATTTATCTTATAATAAAACCATTTCAAAAACTAACCGAAATTCATATATATTTTAGGTTGAAGACAAGTGCAACCTCTCCTCAGATCAACAGCCGTTAACTGACTTTAATAACTCTCTTAACTGTGATACCAGCTTGGAAAAAATTAAAAGTGAAAATGGTATTTTACTAAATGCCACAATGCAAGAAAGTTTGGAAAAAGTTGATTCTGTTGTTGATTCTGGGAAAAATGAAATCACTGTAAATGGTGTCAATGAACAGACTATACTGACTGAATATGATTCACCTCCTTCTTCAGGTACAAAAAGTGGTTTAGAAAAGAAAACTATTAAAGAAGAAATCAATGTTAATCAATTAGATGATGAAATAAACAAAATTACACTTGATGCAGGCATAAATACATCAGGCGTTACGACTAATGCTTTAATTTATTCCATTAATAGAGCAAAAATATACGCACCATGCATTTTCACTGATGAAACAAACGAAATTTGCCGAGCTTATGAAAAACTGAATCATGACGCACAATTGTTATATCAGAATTTATTAGATAGAAAATGGTCCTGGATAAGGAGAACGTCTATCACATATCCTAAAACAAATTCAATTTCTACTGCTTTAGAGACTTTGCAAAGTGCTGGTTTTATTCAGATATTAAATAGAGACTGTGAATTAACTGAGATGCTGCGGGTTATGAATGTCAATGAATTGAAAAAACTATGCGATCATCTGAAAATAGATAAAAACAATGCAAAACCAGTTTTAATCAAGAAAATCGAATCTATTGCAAATAGAAGTGGGTTTCAGTTTTCTGCAACATCTATAAAAAGTAAATTGGCTAACAAAGCTTTTGATATTCTTGAAGACGAGCTAATTAAAGTAACTGAACGCACAAGGGATGTGTTCTTAAAATTACTTGTTGTTTCGACATGTCCGTATTATAATTCTTCTAGTTTTACACCCCAAATCAGTAGACTAGGTGACCTGAAATATCTATTGCAAAATGTTTCAAATAAAAGTATAATCTTATTACCTTTAGATTCATCTCCTCGAAAATTGTTCAATTCATCTCTGCATTTCGAACATTATTTTAAATCAGTACAGCTTGTAGATGATCTGAAAGAAGCTCAGAACAATAAAGATTGGGCAAAAGCTGCTGATATATGTGAGGAAATGTACGAGCAGAAATTCTTGTTTAATACAGGCGATTTGCTTGACTATGTACATCTTCGATTTACAGCCAGAAGGAATTTGGTTTATTGCCTCAGCTCTGGCATCAGTGAGCTAAAAAGAGAAAAACGTTATGATAAATGCCTCGATTGTTTAGAACTTCTTTTGAATCAACACCTCTATGGTAAAGTTAACAGGGCAAAATGGTATGAACAGAAACTTTTAATAATGGAAAAATACATAAAAGCTGATTCCGATAGCATTTATGAAGTGTTGAAATGTGGACTCTCGGATTGTTCTTTAACACTTCTAGGAAAAAGGATCCTATCAAAAAGAGCAGAATCTTTCTTAAAGAAAAACAAGAAACTATGTGATTTGAAAAAACAAGAACTCATGAACCTCATGACTTTCCCTGGACCAGTACAAATGGTTTACATTTATGCCAAACCTATGCCAAAGTAAGTAAACAGGTTACATTTTAAACGTAGCTGTCAGTTAAATTATATTTAAACTGTCTTGCCATGTCCAAATTTTTTGTTGTTACAATTAAAATTAATCTATAATTGACAAACTCAGCAACAGTGAATTTTAATTTTATTGACTGTTTGTTTAATGACTTATGTAAGCCCAAATCTGCGCACACTGTACAGAGAAGAACCTATCACTTCTCCCTGCTCGCCAACAAATCCAGTTTTTGTGTAATTTACAATAAATTACTAGAGGCACTGAGAATCACCCACTCTGTATGTTGGCAGTCTTGGGTCAGACCACATCCATCAAGTCACTGAGGTTGGGTTCCAAGGGCTATTAACAGCTGGGTAATGAGTCATTTCAGCCCCCAACATAATCAGCCCCATTCAACATCTTACTCATTATTTTTGTGGTCCGCTTGACCAATTAATATATGACAATTAATTACGGTTTTTAGTTGAGATGAAAAAAATTGAAGGGTACTAGAAGGATTCAAATCCATGACCGACGAAATATGGCAAAAGGAGGGAAAACTCGTAAGATGAGGTTGGGATGAGGAGTTGATGTCCAAGTAGATCGAAGTCATCGTCCCTCTCGTGCCATTAACTTTTTTTTTATCTCAATTAAAACCCGTAATTAATTCTCTTACTCATTCTTAAATACATTTTTGCCTATTTACATATCATTCATTCGGGATGATGTAGTTTTTTATATTCCTTTGTACCCCTCCCTTGAACTCTACATTCCAACCCCTTGCTCTTTCACACCAATAAATACATTCGCTCTCAAATGCTAGGCTCAAAAATATCCATACAATACACATTGAAAAGAAACCTTGTTTCTTCAAAAACTGAACAGGGGCTATCTATTAATTTTATTAAATTCTTATTTTAATTATGTACACAATTAATATTATTGATATATATATATACTTTATTTTTTAGTGTAACCACTAGTAAAAAACAGATCTTTGAAACAAAAGGATGTGATGGGCAGACATTTTTTGGATCAGTCGAAGAAACTGTTTGTAATTATTATTCCAAGGATTATCCTTATAGTTTCCATGACGAAGGAAATTTGCTTAAAAATATGTCATTAGCTCTATTCTTCCCTGTTCTATATGATACTAAACTCGTGCCAGGAGTTTTTGTGTCTGAATTTCAGAAGCAACCTCTCGATTGGGGTGGTCAAGAGTTTTTCGACAAAAGAAAAGAGTTGTTTTATGTAATTATATACATATTGCATTCAGTGATGCCATTCACCAATTTTGTATGTTGAATAGGCTCATCGGGACGCAATAATGGAAAAAGGATTGGACGGAGTTCAAAAAGATTTAGAAACAATCTATTCCATGATTTATATGAAACCAAATATTTTATTCAACATTAGCCAAATAGACATTTCTAACATGATGGTAATTATTAGATTTTAAATCATTAAATTATCCTAAACCAATTTATAATATTCGTAATTTATTTAGAAACTGTTGACCTGCATGACATTAGAAAAGGTTATGAAATTTGCTTTGTATCTTCTGGAATACTACAATGAAAGAAAATCTGGCTTTCCAGATTTAACTATGTTTAATAATGAAAAGGTAAGTGGAAAATTTCTGTGTGTACTATTATAAATTAATATTACGTATTGTAGTGCGCTTTTGTGGAAGTAAAAGGACCAAGTGATACACCTTCGATAAATCAACTTTTATGGATGGAAAAGCTCAAAGAGTTTGATTTACCTGTATGGATCTGCAATGTATCGTGTAAAGTTGGTAAGTAATAAAAAAGAATCCCTGCTACAAGATTAATTTAATATCATCTAACTATGTTATTAATAACAATTTATTATTTTAAATGCAGGTTGTGAAAGCTATATTACTTTGGATGGAAAAAATACCCCAGGAAATTAATTTTTATTTTATCTTTTTAGTCACTGTAATCAAATTTTTTATTGTTATGCTCTTATATTTCCATAAAAGATAATTATTTATTTTATGATGTTTTTTAAAATATATTTATATTTATTAAATTAAATTCCTCTCTTATTAAATGCATTGTCTTAGGTTTTGTACATAATTAAAAAAATACACCATATTTTATACATTATTTATTATTGTTTTTTTTTTTAATAAATTCATGCTGTTGAGTAAATTAATTTCCTCTCTTATCAAATGCAGTCATTGATTTATAAAGCTCAACTCCGGTCGCATATGTACAGAATCAAAATTATTTCTTCTGCTACTTTCACTTACTTCATGTTTTTGCAAAGTGGGGTGGGACTTTGTATTGTCCATCGCGTACAGAGTTGAGACTATCACGCCTATGTCGGTTTCAAATGTACGGGCCGCTGTTTTTTGAATCCAGGACCTTTACCTTACAGGAATAAGTGCTGTGTCAATGCATTGCAGCCACCCCTTAAAATTCCATCTTCATGCCATTTACAATAAATAGTAGCCATCGAGAATCACCCACCCCAGGTGTTGGCAGTCCATGGTCAGACCTTGTCCTATTCGTCCAGCCACTGAAGTTATACTTCACCTAGGTCATTTCAGCCCCCAACACATTTTTTCTAAGCCTAGCCCTCACTTATAAAATATGTACATCTTTACATACATGCCATACGTACACAGGCTTCGGCCAACATAACTTGGATAAAAACACTTGTCTAGTAAATAGATTAATGTCTTACTTAACAAGTCTATGATGCATATCAATTAAAACGCCTGGTGATGGCATCAAGGGGGAATTTCTAAGTCCTCTTCTGTTCTCAATAATTATATATGACAGTTTAGTGATTTTCTATCAATAATGCTTTTAGATTTCCTTGGAGAAATTGGTACTTTAAAAAAAAATACTAATGTCAATATCACTTCTAAATAATAAAGCACAAATATGGGTGGTCAAGAGGCTAAAAACCTTATCAATTCTTTTTCTTTTATTGCATTGTCAAAGCCCGGGCTTCCTCACCAGAATAACTGAATCCAAAAATTATTAACTTATAACCTTAGAAAATGCATTAATCTAAACTAACACAGTAAAAATAAAAGGAAAAGGGTTTGGACTACAACTGAACATTGCAGTCATTTTGGACCCTAGACATTCTGAAGAGGAAGAAGCTCATTAGGCTTTAATTTTTTTTTCTTTTTGAAGAAAAGCCCATTTGTGCCTGTTTTGAATTAAGGACCTAGGACCTATGAAGCACCATGGCAGTGATGAACAGTGGGTCAATGCCTAAACTGTTGAGATCACCAGCGTCCCCATATGGTTCTTAGTCATGTAAAAAACCATCATAGAAATAATTAAAAGGCTTGATCATACTAAGTCGTGGAACTCTTCCTCTCTGAAATCGGTATGAAGATTTTTTCACAAAACATTAGTGGCTATAGTCTCCCTTTTTCCAACCACAACTTAAAATTGTGTTTGGTTAGTTGAGTGGTAACTAAAGGGACAATGACCAGTATATAGACCTTTTATTTTCCTTAATTCTTGCCTTCTGAGAAAGATGTAGGTTTTTGTTTTCTTGTTTGGAATATTAACTTTTTTGATCGAACTTAAATGACGTCTTTATAAAATAAAGTTTTTTTTTTGTATTTTTCGGTTCAATTTAAATGTTATAAATTGATTATTGGTTATTTTGTATTTAATTAAATTTATTAATTAAACCCTGATGAATTCAACCAGTGTTTGGTAATCTCTGTGCGTTTGCGCAAATTTGCAGACCTGGTCCAATGGGTGTGGATGCTGGTCCTGATTTTAGCCAAAACACTCATTCCCAAGGACTGTAACATTTGCCAAAGGATCGAAAACTTAGCACATTTTTTTTACCAGGGTTCGCAACAGCAAAGGTCATATAAACCCTCGGGGTGCCGGTATTTTCGAAAAAAGCCCATTTGTAAGTACGTCGGGTTCGAATAAAGTGCCGCTGGATTCGAACACGTGACTTTACCTTTCAGCGATGTGCGCCATGACAACGCTTAAACCGTTGCGGCCATCGACGCCCCCTTATTCTCGAATAAAAAAAGTGGTTGATACATCTGAACACTTTAAAATCCAAAAATTATGCTCGCCTTAAAGCGATTTACAATTTTTTATTATTATTATATTAAAACAAGGGGGTCGGTGGCCGTGAAATGGTTAAGTCGTTAACGCGGCACTCATCACTGTAAAGGTCCCGGATGCAGGGGTAATATAATAATTATTATATTACCATAATTACAAATGGGTTTAAGAAAAAAAAAATCCGCATCGCGAGGGTTCATATAATCCCGTAATTGAAATATCCTGTCTAAAGTAGTAATACATTAAATAAAACACACTTGAAAAATCAAGAGTTTCTACCTTGCATGAAACAGCAATTGTATTCTTTTTCTTCCATACATGTGAATCGATATATATATTTCTTTTTAAAGCATGTGTCTGTTAAATTTTGAAAGTATTGAGGTTCTAACGAAATTTTTGTCGTACTCATGTATTTTATACTTCGAAAGTCTTTGAAACTAGCAAAATAAATCTCTTTTCAAACTTGTTTTTAACGGTTAAAGTGTAACATTTCCTAGCCCAATGAAAAATCATCTTTGCAGCGTAACAAAGTAGAGTACAACCAATTGCCTTATGCCAATATTGAAACACAATATTCAAACTTTTATCATCTGTATATTACAGTTTTTACGGACTCCTTGATGGCACGAAAAAACGATGCCGCTTTATTGCAATATTTCTACTCGAATCAAATCCTTAAAGGTATGAAGCACCCGGAAGTGGTGAGCGAATCCTTTTCTCTCGTCGCGAACCTTTTGGATCTGATCTCAGAGATTAGAGAGAGCATCGACTCTGTCTTGTTTCAAGATCTGCGGAAAATGGTGAGCAAGCGTCCCAAGGATTTGGCCGCAGCATCCAGGAAGATAATCAGCGAAGCTATAGAAACGAAAGGAGTCGAAGAATGTTCGGTCGTCTACAAAAGGGCAAAGCAAAACATATCGGTGAACAACAGGGCTACGGCCGCTCACGTCGTATTCGCCTGGAGCGTCGTCGAAAGCATCGTGAGCCTCGCCTCTGAGATGGCCGCGAGGCTCACACTTTTCGAAAACGATGGCAAGACGTACATCAAAAAGGGTTTTTTGAAAGAAAACAACGACTTTTGTTTTTTCGGAAGAAGCACGGAAATCGAAGACCTGACCGAACTTTTTCTACTGGAAGAAAGCGTATTTCTCAACTCTAGAGGCGGTCACAAAGAAACTACTGCTGCTGCGAATATAGTAGTCGGACTCGTTCTACGCGAAGCGGAAATACATTTGAAAAGCCGAGCTCTCGACGCACATGAAAAATTCGCCTTCCTCGACGAGCCCGTACTTAAGCTTTCCATACGTAAATCTTGCCTGTCGGAGAAAAAAGAGACAAAAAAACGGAATACTTAAAATCGGAATGTAAACGGAAATTCGCGAAACCCCTTCCTACAAATAGCCGAAAAAAAAAAAAATTTCAAAAAGGAAAAACATTTTGTATCGAATTTAACAACTGATGCAAAGAACAAAACCACCGCATGCCTCAATATGGCTACAGATTTTTACTGCAAATATTAAAATTTATTATTATCACATAGAGTTGCATTGTATTTTAATTATTGCTGGGTACCAATTATTGTCCTTGCACGAACTTAAGACACAAAATTTTCCTTCTTTTCACAGCCGGAATCGTCAGTATTTAGTTGAGTAATTATAGAGAGATGAGAATGAAAAAACGAATCTTTTTGACAAAATACAGAAGATGGGGATGAGGAACATCTTTATCTAATTACAGAAGTGAATATATTAAGCCACTAAAACAGCACAAGAATTAGCAGGTTATTTTTGTCCGATATGTTGTTTAGCTAATAATTCGACGTATCAAGCATCGGCGTTATGCCGAATCAGCGGATATTCAGAACATGAATTAGCCAGCCGAAGATCAGTTTTAAGTTTCTTACCATATTCACTTTGTTATCTATGATTTTATTACCGCCTCTTATACCATGGATTTATTTCTTCCTCAAATGTTATTTTTTATTTCCAATGAAAGCTAAAGTTGCTAAATATTACGTTATTTTCACCAGCCTTAAAAAGCTATAGAAGAGGCAAATATTTAGGACTATGTTTATTACTTAAAAGCCATCATAGAAATAATTAAAAGAATAAAAATACGTCGCGGTTATTGGTGGTCTGCGAGTCTATGAACTCTTCCTCACTGAAGATGGCGAAAGATTTTTTTTCTGGGGTCTCCCTTTCCTCCACCGTAAGCTAAAAAATTTATTGAGGAATTGACCCTTTTTTATTTCCAAACCCCGGAAAGGGCACAACCATTAAGTTGAGCATTTAATTGTGGTAATTGGAATGAGCAATGTGGAGTATAAATTCTTTGAAGCAATTATACATTTTCTGTAAGGTCTTGGTTGAGATGAAAAAGTTAGTGTCAGCTTCGGCCGAAATTCGTGGGTTCGACTTCGCTCCTGACAACTTTTTCATCCCAACCAAACCTAAAAAAAAGATTAATGTCTTATTTATATTTACTCTATTTACTCCAGTTTGTTACCCCCATGATTAGAAAACAAAAAGACAGTCATGAGAGAAATCATCACTCTACATGAAAGGTTGGCAACCACATTACGATTTCTCTCAAACTAGCAGTACTCTACTGTACTTTGATTTTGAATTTCAGATCCATCACTAAGCAGAACTGATAACTCTTTGGCTATTTTACTTGGTAGGTGTTTAGTTGTGTATCATATATTTAGATTAAACTGAGACATTCAGCCTGCACTTAGTCGTTGGTTTTGAGGCCAAATACCTTCTAGTATCTGTAAATAGAGCTTTAAGAAAAGTTTTATCCATTCCAGCTCCGCTTACATAAGTTTTTTAAAATTGATATAACTTGCTTAAGTTGTAAGAGCATTGTATAAAATCTCATCATTTTTTAGGACATTCTTCTCGTCTTTATTCACAGAATGGATCAACATAAACTGTACGGGCGCTAGACACAGTAAACTTATGCTAAAACAACCCGAACCAAGACGGCAAACTCACTGCTACAGTTTGAGAGGGCCGACAGGAGCGATAGGTCTGTTAACAGGTCACAGGCATCTGAAAAAACATCTTCATAACATGGGCATATGTAACGGTGATCCCATTTGCAGATTAAGTAATGAGGAAGAAACAACCATCGATATTATCTTCGAATGCGAAGCAAGGGCTCAACGTAGACATAAACTTGCTTATGAAACTAGATAATGAAATTTTAGCAGCAACAGCAACAACCTGATACTTCTGAAAAGAAGGATTGATTCGATTGCACTGAAATAGGGAACTAGGAAGGTACAATACCCAGAAAGCTGCAGTGCCTGGGAGCACTTCTTAATATCCTCAGCACAATCATCTCTACTTTCCCTATGCCAAGCATTTGCATGTCTACCTCAAGCAGCCCGTAGTAGACCTTGCATATTGATGTTCATGTACCCAAGGTACACTGATGTACAATGGAGGCCGTTATTTATTGGATGTTAACCCTGAATTATTGTGGTAGGATCCGATAGAATTTTGGGCTATTTTTTATTGTGTACATGTACATTTAAATTCAGCAACCAGCGTGCATGATAAATATTTCGTTGAAAGTTGGATTTTAGCAGTTATCCTCTGGGTAATAAAATTCATATTATAGTTATAAATAACAATAAGCCGTACAAGCTCCAACTTTATGGAGCAACAAGACTATATTTGACAAGACCCCCAAATGAAGTCAATGACATAGGATCTGCACTCCAGGAGAATTTTGGTTCCTCATCCTATTTTATTTTAAGAGATTAGTCAGTTTTTGATTTAAGCATAGGCTTTATTTACGTATCTCGTGGAAATTCAGATGATTCAGATGGTTTAATGGCTTGTCAGCAGTTTCGTCAAAAGGGATTTTTTTTTACACCGAGTTTGACGGTTCTGCAGGCACACAGTTCACACCAGAATCCAGAACGGACCAGAACTCCAGACGGCAGAAAGCACTTACTGACCATCGTGGTCTAGTGCATTTGACGGTTTCAGTTTGACCAGGTTTCAGATTCAGTTAGAAAGTGAACCATGGATAAAAGTCTAAGTTTACCGGAATGGATGTTGAAAGTGGTAAGTTTTCAGTACGTTTTGATATCAAATTTGTATCCGTTGTGACCACCTTGCCTTTTGTGAGGTAATACATCGTTTAGGTTAAAATTTTAAATTTACTTACCCCTTTCATTAATATTGAAACCTTCAGAACATTTAATTAACATTATCAGTATATTTGATAAAGATAAAAAAAGGTTAAAACAGCCCGACTTAAAAAAATATCAGTGTGTCACTAAATTTATCTTTTTTCATCATTTTCAGAAGGCAAAATCGGAAGAAGAAAGTAGTTTAATATCATCTCAAACTGAAATTTATCATATAGCATCTGAGAGCGAACAAATTCTGTAAGTATGGTGTTTATTTTCTTACAGCATGTTCTGTATAATGTCCTTTCTTAGGCTACAGTTTCAGTAGATGTGTGTTCTCGATGAACTCGACTTATCAGAACTACTTTTATTCATTACAACTCGGTGGTTACACTAGGTGCATATTCTGTCTATCAGCATACCCCTAGTCTTTAACAAAGATGGAATAAAATAAGTATTTTTTGGCAAATACGCTGTTAAAAGTTTTCGTACCAACCAATACAAAAACTGAACGTAATAATGATTTTTTACTGTATAAATTAAAAGGATCGTACTGTATGCTTTTTCAAGATCTTTCGAGTCGCTCGTAAAAGTTTTACAAGTATTTTAGAACAACAGCTATAACATAAAGTTAAAAATATAATTATAGATCAATATATATAGAATATCAAAACTATGAACTGTAAACATATTTCCTTCATTTGACTGTTCCGATGGAAACATAGTTCATAAGAACACGCATCCACTTTAACCAAAGCCTTGTACTGTACAAACACAGTATTGGACAAAAGTGTTCAAACATTTTAACTTTGCTTATATATGTACATCATGTTTATGGTGGTCAGAGACCCATATTATGGATTATTGTTAATTTTATTGATTGAAAAACTACATTATAGTTTAGATATGTATGAATTTGAGCCGCTGCCTTCAGCTGTCCCTGTGAGTCACCAATTAACTATCTTTGCTTTTCAAATTGTCTCCTTTTATATCGATTTTCCACAAGGGTGGAGGAGAAATGGAAAACAAAAAATGCTGGTCAGATGGCCAACTCTCTTCTTTCATGGTCATGATTTGATCGGCTGTGTAACAACTAGTAATTTTTAAGAGTTTGCATTAGTCCCTTGCAGGTGCAGTACCCCTTCTCAGACCCAAATTTATGGTGTCCCTCAACTTGAAGATCTATGTCTGTGACCTTCTCACACTAAATAACTTCAACATTTTTTATTTATTGAGGGCTATTCATCTGTCACGTTTCTATGCCTTCTAAGTTAGTGAACACCCAAAACATTTCTAACGGTGTGTAAACTGAGTTGTCTTCAAATCTTCATAAAAAGAATCAAAGTTTATCACAGCTTATAGAAGAATGTCAAAATCTAACTGGTGCCAAAAAATGTATATTTGTCTATAAATTTTATATTCCATCAATGTTTTGTAAACTGAACTGTACAGCAGATATTAATAGGTTGTGGATATTGTGGATAGTATTAATGTAAGCCTGAGTTTATATATAAAACAACGGAAAACATTTCTATATTTTTCTGTGGATGAGCTAGATTTCTGTCACCAATTAAATTTTTTTAAATTATTTAATTTATATTTACTTACAACTTAATTTCAGTTATGAATAAGTTTAACCACTCGAATTTTATTTTTGTGAAAAACAGTCTGTTGCTCCTTTAGATAAGATTAGTGTAGGAGCCGGCTCCTGTACAACCTGGCACTGCAGCCAGTTTTGATCTCCATTGTTTTCTAGAGCACCTAATTAAGCTTAAAACTGTTTACCAGTTTCCAAATTTTTTCAAGCACTCCCATGTGTATCCTTCAGACCAGGGCTTTTCCTCTCCCATAAGTAGGAATCTCAGCCTGTATAATATAAGCTTTATATAAGATGAGTAAGATGCAGTACTGGTTAAAATCTTCCCAAAGTTATTTATAAAGAATGGTGTATCTGCCTCTTGTGTCATATTGCTTTATTAAATGGATGAACTCACGTTATTCTATTCTTATTGTGTTTGCCTAATTAAATACCAAAGTGCTACAGCTTCTAACTTGTCCATTATAAAAATATGGACCTTAAAACCTTTTCAGGAAGTCCAGAGAGTCGCCTGGATACTCTTTGTATCTTGTACCACCACTATGTGAACTGGGCTTTAGTAGACTGGCTATTATTCTTGTCCTCACCCGTCCTAGATTTAGAAGTTCTGCCATTAATATCTGTGATGGTTCTTTGATGAAATTTTTTGCATGCCTCTCTCCAGGACTACATTCCCATCGAAAGGAACACGTTTTTTGGCAATTTGGTATGACATAAAAGAATTCAGGGCAATAGGTACCATCATCGAATTTGCCTAGGGTAATTTATTAAATATATTGCATAATATGTAGGTGAAGGGGTTCTCTATTAATTTAGGATTACTTAATTATTCATTAATTACCAGTCATTTAGAGTAAGGTACTTTTTTTTTATGTGTCCACAAGTTGATATTGTCTAATTGGATAAAATTTAAATAAATTCTAGTTCGACATTTTTCAGGGAACTTTTAGATCGTTTTGAAGGGGATTATAAAATAATAAGCCTCAATTTGGATTGGCCTTCTAAAATATCAAATGTTTTAGCCAAATCTACCAGAATGAATTTATGCATAGGAAGCGGTGCATGTTTAGTATTTTCGGTGAGAATATTAAAGGAATATTAAATAAATTTATCTCGTACATTTATTTCTTGATAATTTTGATTGCATAATTTTTTACAGCTAAAAAACATTACATCACTCCCTGTTGTGTTTCTTTCTGTATTGAAACATCCGAAAGTTAAACTCATAGGAAATGATATAGTTAAGTAGGTTAAAGTTTTTGAAGTTAAAGGTTTTTTTTTTTTTTTTTTTTTTTAAGCTTTGAGATGTGTCTTTTTTCAGCGATCTCTTAAAATTAAAGCAGGATTTTAACATCGATGTTGAACATATTTTAAATAAAAATATACGCCTGTCGAATTGGGACAGAGAATCTTTATCATGTAAACACAACTGGCCCCTGGATAATAATCTCAGTGTAAATTTCATATTTCGATATTGCCCCAATGTTTAAATAGAGTCATTTTTCATTTTTTGTTTAGGTTACTGTGGACCATGAACCAAAAATTCCTGATGATGTTGAGAATGAAATCCTGACTTATGGTGGTAAAATTACATTTTGCAACAACTTTTATGATTGTGCGATAGCCTCAGAGAAACTCTTGTAAACTGATTTGATTTAATTTAGTAGGGTTTTTATATTATACAATTTTATTTTGATATCTTTTATTTATCGTTTTAGAAACATGGCTGAGGAAAAGGAAAAATTTGTAATAGGTTTTGATGCAGAATGGCCTTTTTCACGTTACACTGGAAGAGGGAAAGTTGCTCTGATCCAATTATGCCCTAACCCCGATGAATGCTTTTTATTTCATGTAAGCGTTCTCAAAAGTATATTTCTAAAAATTATAATCAAACCCATTATTTTCTGATATTTTGTAGGTCTCTGAGTTTACAAGTTTGCCTAAGGCTTTGGAAATTTTTTTAACACGGAAAAATGTCTTTTTGACCGGGGTCAATATAAAAAAGTTTGTCTACAATGTCTATTGTGTCTCTAAATAGAGAGGAAAAGGTTTAAAAATCCTCGTATATTTTTCAGCGATTTGAAGAAATTGGGAACTGATTTCAAATTTGATGTAACTTCAATTATCAAGAATAATCTGATTGAATTAAACACATTTGCAAATAAAACTTTAAAATGTTCACAAAATTGGAGCTTAGCAAGGCTGGTTTTGCATTTGGTAAGACTTTATACAAAATTAAAATTCGATGGGATAAACATTCAATTCAAATTTCTTGTATTATGAATAATAAATATTTATTATATATTTTCCCCTTAAAATATTTTTTTTAAACTTATTTTTTACAATAAAAGTATTAAATTTTAATTTCTTGTACTACTTATTAATTTGTTTTTTTGCAGCTAAATCAAACTCTGTTAAAAACATCAGTTCGTACCAGCGACTGGGCTAGCAGACAACTGACAAAAGAGCAGATATTGTATGCTGCAACTGATGCTTATGTAAGAAAATTATTATGCAAACAAAATTATAAAATTTTAACCTATCTTCATTTCTAGGCTTCCTTCTTGTGCTATAAAACTCTACAAGATAAATTAAGATGATTAATCAAATAGGTGTTGCACACCTTGGCATGATGAATTACATTAAATCTTGCATACTCCAGAAAACAATTGCCGAATCGATACTCTCAAAAACTTGCCCATGGCCTGGAGGAGCTCTCCTTCTTCTAGAGCATCCGCCTGTTTATACTGTTGGAATCAGAACGAAAGGATATACATCCCAAGACGAGGAGAGGTTAAGCGCACTGGGAGCAGATTTTTACAAAATTAATCGTGGCGGTTTAATAACCTTTCACGGGCCGGGTCAATTGGTAGTGTATCCGATAATAAATTTAAAATTGTGGAAACCAAGTGTTCGGTGGTACATAGAAAATCTCGAACAAACTGTAATAAACGTCTGTTCCAATTTATCTGTGAATGCGAGTAGGTTGAATCCTTATCCTGGAATATGGGTCCAAGAAAACAAAATATGCGCCATAGGTGTACGCCTGAGTCGTTACATTACGAACCATGGTTTAGCTTTAAATTGTAACGTCGATTTGAATTGGTTTAATCACATTGTGCCTTGTGGGATTGAAGGAAAAGGTGTTACCTCATTGAGCAAAGAACTGTACAAAGATGTTAAAGTAGAAAATGTTGTACCCGTCTTTTTAGATCAATTTAAAAAACAATTTAATTGTAATTTTATACATGTGAAAGAGGAAGAGTTTAATCAACATCTTTTTCACACTCAAAAATATAATTGTTAGTAACTTTTTATAATTAATTTATTGAATTTGTTACTTGTTCAAATATTGATAATAGAAAAAAATTAGAATTTATATCAGTGAAGCTTGAATGATCCTACTGCTTTTTCCTTAGTGAATTTAATTTGTTTTAATTAATAAAGAGCATCAGCA
Organism: Cimex hemipterus; assembly: GCA_039619505.1. Taxonomy (NCBI): domain Eukaryota; kingdom Metazoa; phylum Arthropoda; class Insecta; order Hemiptera; family Cimicidae; genus Cimex; species Cimex hemipterus. The sequence goes on along the minus strand of CM077107.1, from coordinate 3,590,408 downwards.
CTCAACTTGTCACAGCAATTACTCATCTGCACAGAAAACACACACTTCAAGCCCTGAAGACGATTTCAATAAAGATTGAAATGGTACAATAAAGAAAATGGTTTTCTAAACCTACATCATACAAGATTGCATCTCACAATCTCTAAATAATAACTAAAATTTTCTCCACACTTTATTTATTACCCTTTCTAACTACTTATTTTTCAAAGCTTTAATTCATTTTTTTCTCATTAACCTTTATTTCAGTTTTTAATGTGGTTAGTTAAAGTTCAGTTTTTTCTTTATTTATCTTTAACCCTGTATTTTTTCCCTCTTCATTTAATCAAATATGATCAGGTGCCATTTATAAGAGAATTTCGTTGATTAATCAACAATATGATAAAATATATCTTTAATTATTTGTAACAAATACATAAAAACCATTTAACTTTGTGAAAACCATTGTCCAAACAACAACTCCAGTGAGCTTTCCTTGTTTAGAGTCATAAAATCACAAACTTAAAATGGAATTTTTATAAATTCTATTTTCTTTTAAATGATACCGCAGCTTAAGTATCGACATAGTTTTCTTTTGGAAAAGCCTCTATTAACTCAGGGGAGTTAATTTCAGCTGTTCTACCACCTCCTTGCACTTCTCCAATAATCCATGCATCATAGCCTTCAACGTTTTTTATATCCTTGCAGAACTGAGAAGCATGTTCTGGTTTGAAGCATATCAAAAGACCTCCTACGAAAAAATTACATAATAAGGTCAATATGTCGAAATTACAATAAGTATTCTGTTTAAACCTGAGGTTTCGATGCCTCTGCCAGACAGCAATTGAAATCGGTTGTTAACGGCTTTATTGACATCAGCCATATGAGCAATAATGGGGAGTTTTTGTATGGAGAATGTTACATCATTTTTTTGATGTCGGGCTAAGTTTTCTGCATGTCCTAGCAGCCCAAATCCCGTAATATCTGTTGCTGCATGTGCATCATAGACTTTCATAAGCTCCGCAGCTAAAATAAAAATGGCAAAATCGCCGACAATAAATGTAGGATGTTAAGCCAACAAGAATACTTGATAGCATGTAATGTACCTATTTTGTTCAAGCGGGCCATTGAATCGACAGCTTGAAAGTAAGCAATTTTCATGTCCTGTTCGGAAATAACGTGTTTAATGTTATTCCATTTTTCAGGATCTTTAAGCCAAGGATAAGCGAATGTAGCAGTTTGCGTTCCTAAAGGTTTAGTCAATACCAAAACATCACCTGGTTGTGCATTGTCAGGCCTAAAATTGTATAAATGTCATACAAGTTTTATAAGAAAGTTATTTTTTCAATTACACAACGACATCAACAGATCTGCATATTGTTGTAGCAACACCACCAATAACACACCACGGGTTGTAATTGGTGTCTCCTCCTCTTACGAAACATCCAGCTTCTTTGGCGGCATCCTGTTTAAATTAACAAAGTATATATTTATTTTTTAAAATTCTTATTTACATACCTTGAATCCTCCAATCATTAGAGCGTAAATGGCAGTTTGTTCTGAATCGTTCATTTCAGTTGAAACACCGACTAACATTAACATATTATCACAATCCGTCACTCCCATGGCGTACAGATCACTTAGAACATTAGCACAAGCAATCTTCCCTGTAATGAACAATATTAAAAAGTTATTATCAAACTTATCAAAATAAAATAAAATCAATACCCATAATGTAAGGATCGTCAATCAAAGGATATAAGAAATCAGTAGTCTGAACAAGAAAGAGAGATCCATTTTTTATTGGTATCATCGCTGAGTCCAGGCCAATTCCTAAAATTTGATCAAATTTAGTACTTTTTGTTTTGTAAAGAATTTGGAATATCATTATTACCTACTACTGGAGAACTACAAGAATGGCTATCTTTGGAACTATCATTTGACAATTGAGGATTTTCATGAACTGTATTTGCGGATAAACCTAAATTTAAAACAAAAAGTGTAATAGACTTGCAAATAAGTGGAAATATAAATAAAATATTAGCTCTAAAAATATATTTTTAACAATAAACAAAAACTTCATTTTTTACATAAAAAATTATCTATAATATTGTTTTTACTGTTGAATGAACATGACATTATGACACTAAATTATTTCAAATATTTTTTCCTTTTTATTATTAACAACGTGAGGTGTTTAGTGACCGTCAGACAATGATTATTCGTAGATCACTAGATGTGGTCTGGTATGACGTAGGTTTTTCATAGAGATCATCTTCAGGTCCTAGGATGTATAAACATTGTTTAAATTATACAAATGTATGTAGGATGTGAAAAAACTGAATTTATACAATTTTAGATTTTCAAAAATGAATTTATATAATGACAGAAAATTTTAGATTTAAAAAAGAATGAAATTTTAGGTTCAATTAGAGTATTTGTACTCAACCAAAGTGTTTGTCTTCCGTGTAGTTAGGTTTATGCGTTGTTTTGAAGTGATTTGTATTTGTATATATCAATTTCTTTTTGTTTGAGTGTTTCTTGACGAGAGAAGGGGTAGGGTTTGATTTGATTGTTCTGCATGTGTTTGTGTCGTTGATAATTCTGTTAATTTCTTCTTATACTCTTTTTTGCTTATTACTACTGTTTGTTTTGTTTTATCAGCAGAAAGAAATGAGTATGTCAGGATCATTTTTGAGATGTTTTTTGTTTTGGTGTGTTGCGTTGATTTGTATTACACAGAAGACAACACTGAGAAAGTACAAATAATTTCATTGAATCTAAAATTTTCTAGCATATAAATTCATTCTTTTTTTAATCTAAAATTTTTTAACATTATATAAATTCACTTTTTGAATATAAAATTTTCTGGCATTATATAAATTCAATTTTTTCACATCTTACATGTATTTGTACTGAATTGATTAAAATCTATTTGCAAACAAATGAAAATATGCAGACTTTTCTCTCAACATCGATAGTTTAGTTAATTCTTCTACAAGGTACCCAATTTCAAATGTTACCTTAATAAATTGAATTACATAATAGATGAAAACTACTGACTATGTTCGTCACTTATAGCTGGGTTTGTTACAAGCCCCTCCAAAAGTTTCATAAGAACCTTTTGTGGGACTTTACAGCCTCACCCTCTGAGACCGGCATAGCTGGTGAGTTTGAAGTTCTGCGGAAGACTCCTGTAATAGGGATAAAGCTCCTTTGGAATGGGCTTTCCTGTTTCAGGAGGCTCCATGTTCTGTTTATAAAAAAAAGTTTCATTAGTCTAATTAATAGAAATTGTAATTTTTGTAATATGCTAGACAGGCATACTTGAAAGTTTCTTTTGTAGAACTTACAAACTGAAAATACAAAACTTGACTACTTGGCAGGATCAGACAGTTTTGGTGTAACCTCAACTATAAAAAAACCTTTGAAAGATTGATAACCTCAACCTGATTTATGTAATGTATAACAAGGGTAAAGCCTCAGTTGACACACCAATAATGGGGGCGTCTCGTTTATCGCTTACTGTGGCTTCTTGTTACTCCCCTTTCTAATGCATAAAATATTTTTTCTGTTTGAATTTTTTTAATCATAAACAAATTTTTAAATCGCGATTTTTAAGCGAAGTCCAATGTAGAAGTCAGTAAATAACAAAGATAATATTAACCATATTGCAATTAGAAGTATTTTAAAAAATTTATGAATTTTTCCCCCCTAATAAATTATTCTTGTTCTAATAAGCTGACTCAGATATAATAACTATTTCGCAGATATGACTGCGTCCCAATTCAGGTAAGTTCAATTTTTTTGCATTGGTAAATGATAAAATTTTAAATGTTAAACAAGCAAGACTTAATTATTTCTCAATATGGCATATGAAGTTAGCATATCAATTAAACTAATTCTACCTCGATGACTTGGTTGTCCCAGATACACTGTAATGCAATTTAAATTGGTAATTTTTTAGCATTTAAAAACATCTATGATTGACCCTTAAATCAGTAACAGGCAGAAATGACAATCATGACTAGAGCGTGGATGCAATTGCACATCCTTTTTGTTAACACTTACGACCATGATTATCAGATATTTATATGAATCATACCTCTATGGTAAGACAGTTTAAATTTTATTCTGCACATTTTTGCATATTTGAAAAAGTATTGCAAATGATTCTCTTAAACAATTAGAGAAATAAAAATAAACCAGGAAAGGAAGAACACGAGAGGAAAAAGACAAACATCCTAAAATTTTATTAACTTTTCTTAACTTTTCAGAAATAGATAGATTTCTCTAAAAATAATTGGTATCTTATTTAATAATAATAATATATAATTTAAGAAATAAATCTATACCAGCACGTACTACTATAGTATACCAAGAATGTAAATAATTGATTGAGTTGTTAAATTGTGATATTGAATTTGAATGAGTCACAGAGCAATTAAAAAAGATAATGTTGTTTTGAAATGCCAAGAAAAGTTATGACAACATTCCAAATTGTTTTGATTAAGATAACAGTTTTTATTGTTTCATATCTTTATCAAATGGAAAAAGCTTGTTTTTTTAATCTTACATTTATGCTAAAGAAGTAATTTATTTTAAATTGGCTTTTTTTATATCTCCATGATAATTGGTAAAATTGTGATGTACTGCAACCATTTTTTCTCTGTTGACGAACACTTCTTAATAATTTGTTGAAGTTAGAATTTTTTGTAATTGTGTTACTATGGGCCAGATCGACAGAATAGCTTTCTTGTATGAAGAGCACTGTCGAGGGGTGGTCCTCAGAGGATCTGACTCTCAGAAAGAGGGCCATCCTTACCCATTTAATAATAGGCCATGCAAGGTTGACTGACGGATTTGGGCCAAAGCCCACATATGTGTCCGGCATGCAGATAAAGGTTGTTTGAGGTGTCCCACCTAATTGATAGGTGCAATTCCTCCATATAGGAATGCCATCCCATTCAAGAGTTAGACTTGAGTACGTCAGTGAGTATTTGGGTTCCCTGTTCCGATTCTTGGAGGAAATGGGATTGTTCTGTTGTATATAGTAATGATAGTTGTGTAAACCTCATTTATGTGGAGAGTGAATGTTTTTATTGGCGAGAATGTGTGATGTGAGATGGTCAATGGCGGAATATTAAGTACTCATCGAGCCTCAATTAGGTTAGCTGTATAATATGTATAAAGGGTGATGGAGGAATGCCGAGTACTCCATTACCCTAATTAAATAACTGGTATGGAAATAGGAGTGAATGTATTTAAGAATGAACCTGATAACCTATGAATGACCTAGCTGTTGAGCCAATCTTTGGTATCTGGATGTGGGTGGGCCAGTGAAGACAGGGATTTCACACCAGTTGACACGACCCCAATTGATGAGGCCCCACTTCCCTAGTGACAACCTTTTGTCCTTAAGCAACTCGATGTTAGTTATTTATTTGATCAGTTGGCCACCTATTGCAACTTTCATTTCTCCAGGTTTGTGGGGACTCTCCTGATGGCCCTTGTCAGGGTTTGTGACACCCTTCAGATTTACAGCCCTTTTTTGGGTGGACCTTTAAACTAGGTTTTTTCTTATTTTAACAATTACAACTTACTCTATGATGGGGACCGGCTTACATTATTTTTAAAACTTAATTTTTCATGCATTTGATCAGGTATGGCACTCTTGTTTGCTGTTGAAGCTACCTTTTAATAAAATAATAAAATCCTATCTAACAGACTGGTACTGCTGCCCTCATTAACGCAGGTGTTCCCCAAGGCAGCATCTTAGGGCCCTTCCTATTCACAACTTACATAGTGATCCTTTCATCTAATACTGATCATTCCCTTTCATAGCCACAAATGAATTTTAATGGAAAACCCATTCCAACTTCAGATATTGTTTGCTACCTGGGGTATTTTGACAAAAGACTATTGTAGAGAATCTCATACATGACTGAAAAGACAGAACCAGTACTACAAATTACTCCTTAGACGGTAAATCTTCCAAACAGACTGTACTCAAGAGACCTATATCAACATATGGAATGAAGATGGGAGACCAAAGAAAATATCAAAATCCTAGAAAATTGAAACCATCCAATCAAAAATATTAAACTGTCCCAACATTCAAACCTAAAATCCAGCATGACCTACAATAGTAATTTGTAATTGACATTATTAAATCCTGATATAAAAAATTCCACAAAAGTTTAAACTCATTAAATCATTAAGTAACAGTAACACCATACAAAAAGAAATTAAACCTTCACGCCGTTCCACCAGACCAACAGTTTTCTTTTTCCAACATTCATAGAAATCGTATATGTCATTTAAAACTGTTCTGGCCAAGAGATCTCTTGAGACATTGTCACTAGCTGGACAACGTCTCATGTGTAACATATTTGACTGTCAGTCCTATCTCATTTGCTTCTTACAAACTAAAAATCACAGTTGTAAAAATTAATTAAATTTCAAAAAATACAGTTTTATATTTAACAAATTGCATATCAACATATATAAAATATAACACAGTTAATGCTTATATTTTCAGCAAAGTCGATGAATATGGGTTCGAAAGGCCAGAAGATTTTGACTACGCCTTGTATGAAAATTTCATATCCCAGTACCTGAAAATATTAGCTAAGCGGTCAAAGAAATGGTCTACCATCATGGCCTCTGGAAAATCCCTAAAAAAATATTCCGGCCTAAAAGCAGACATCAGAAAAGGGATTCCAATTGAATTTAGAGAAACGGTGCACCTTTTTTATTAAATAATTTTAAAACATTGTTCAGCGTAAATAAATAAGGCCATTTATTTCAGGTTTGGATGATTGTCAGTGGAGCATACGATGAACGTGAAGCATGTGGTAGCAACTACTACGTCGAACTGTTAGAATCCTTCCACAACCCGACTGTTGCCGAAACAATTAAAACAGATTTACCTAGAACATTTCCTGACAATATATTCTTTAATGTTACTAATGAACACCAACAGCAATTGTACAGGGTGTTAATAGCCTACGGACAGCATAATCCAACAGTAGGATATTGTCAGGTGATTGCAACATTTACCTTTGTAATTTTAAAAATGAGTATTTTATTTTGCAATCATTCTAAACTTTAACTACCTTTTCCCCTCACCCAATATTATATGCAGTTGATTTTTTCCTACAGGGAATGAATTACATTGCTGGATTGCTATTGCTTGTAACGAAAAATGAAGAATCTACTTTCTGGTTGCTGAAGGTAAGCTGGATAATTAAATAATAATAAAATTCTGATTAATTACTGACATAAATATAACATCTATATTCTCTGGACATTTTGATCAAATTCTTCCCATGCATATTTTTTAAACTAACATTGTGCATTGTTTCAACCTTACCATCCCGTTTTGAGTAAGGGTAAATTAAACAGATTCACTCAGGCTTAGAGAAAAGCTTATTCTTGCATAATAATTCTGTGCCCATTGTATGAAATAAAGATTTGATGCTATTTTTTTTTCTTTTTGTACAAATGTATCAGGTTCTCTTAGAAAAAATCTTACCTGATTACTATGGTCAGACCATGGAAGGTCTTTTGACAGATATTGAAGTTATTTCCGAGTTAGTAAGGTATGTATTTTTTTTACCATTTTATTTTCGTGTTAAAATGACTTTTTTTATTTTTGAGACTGAGGTACCCGGATGTTAGTGCTCACATGACAAAACTTGGTTTACCTTGGCCAGTTGTAACAACCAAATGGTTTGTCTGTCTCTATTGTGAAGTACTTCCTACTGAAGTAAGTTTAATTGGTTAAATTAAAAATATTCCTCATCATAAAATTATTTTTGAATTTATAGACCGTATTACGAATATGGGACTGTTTGTTCAACGAAGGGTCAAAAATACTGTTTAGAGTTGCACTATCAATAATTGGGATTCATCGTGCTGACATTTTGGCTTGTGAACAATTCTCAGATCTCAGCGATTGCATCAAGAACATAACCAAAGGGCCTACTACTTTATACTGCCATAAATTCATGCAGGTAAATTTTTTATGATTTTATTGTTAATCCTATATTTAAAAAAAAAATCTTTGCTCCGGTACAGGCGATATTCACCATACCTGGCAAATTAAGCAGTAAGGCGTTAACTAAAATGAGGAACAACATAGCCAAGTCACGCCACCTGAAGAACAAAGCTGATTAATTAGGTAATTCTTTGTTCCCATGATATAATTAATTATAGTCTCTGAGCCTAAGTCAAAAATTTGTAACAATTATTTATTTAAAAACAATATTTATTAACTTGTAAAGTTGCTGTGATAAATAAATTTGTTAAATGCTCAGGTCATGTTTCAAGGTAGATTTTCACCAGCACTTATTATTTGGATGTACTGTCTTTGAAACGTTTATTACTTAATTCTTTGTTTATTATATTTTTTCTTTTAATGTTGAATTGAATTAGTTTGGATTTGTTGTTGTAAAGGAATTTTCAATTTGTGTCTTTCAACCATAGCAGCATAACACTTGTCTTATCAACAATTTTGTTATTAAAAAAATTAATTAAAATCTAATCACAGTTTAGTTCAGTGTACTTAAATAAAGAATATCGTGTGAGGAATTTGGGTGATTATTAAAAATTAACATGGTTTGTAATGTTTTAATTTCAACAGTGCTGGTGAATTGTTGCAAATGGTTCAAATAGAATTGTCTAGTCAGTTCCCGTCTTTAAAATTTTTCCCTCCGTTTCAACAAAAAATCACGCTCAATCCTTTTGTTGAACTTTTGCCCACATATTGTCATTACACATTTTTTACCTAAATATAAATGTTCGCTAATGGCATTTGATAATTACTTAGTATGGAATAGTATTGTTTATTATTTATTAAATCAATTATTTGTTCAGTATTCATTTATAATTTAAATTGGAAATGTATTTATATTTATATGATAAAATTTTGTATAATTATATAATTATTGTGCTTTGTTGTATGTACAACTTAACATTTGTGAGAAAAAAATAAAATTTCTTTACATTTATTAATATTTCTTATTTATTTTAATGTACATTTGGTCAAAACATCAAGAAACAACATAAGGAGGGGGAAATTGTCTTGCCACTGTACTATGAAATTTTATTATATTTAAATAATAAAAATTAAGAGAAATATATGACTATATTCACAGAAATTTAAAATATGTACAAGACTGTCTCATTTTTGTGGATCACAGTCTAATTGTTCATCGCTTAGCACTATTTGTTGCTTTCTAAGTGATCTTTTGCCTCATTAATCTTCGCTGCTATATATGGTGAACCACCTCGGTCTGGATGGTTGAGAGCCATGATCCTTTTGTGCGCTTCCTGCAAGAAAGATACACAAAATAAGGATAGTTTTTAGATGCAATTTTGCAATGACATTTGTTTACCTTGATTTTAAGCTTGTTGGCCGAAGGGGATATTCCTAGAATCAAACTGGCTTCCCTTTTCGACATCTTTGAATCAAAACCACCTTTATAGTACTTACTACCTGCAAAAGACTAAAAGCATCTCGGTTAGTACAATTTTATTTTTAGCGTATATTTTGATCAGGACATTTACAATGTTAACATTTAATGTTGATGTTTATTTTTGCTCCGTGTTTGTATACATGGGTTGAATCTTACACATACTATAAGGCTATCGGGTATACAGCAAAATGAAACTGATTGATGGGCCAAACAAGCTACTTTTAAGGCATCACTCACGATTCAACCATGAAAATTACTTTTATCAATTTTTATTCATATGAAATTGATCAACTTTTGATATGCGAATCATTGTATGTTATTTCATAGGTGGTTGTTGACTTGTTTTTCTAATCAGCAAAAGAAGGTCCGGCAATTTCCATTTCTTTTATAATAAAACAACGTCATCATATGCATATTAATGCATTTTCCCCCACAACTTTATTTTTATGCTCATCAATTTGCATCGTCATTAAGCTGTGGAGTTTATAAATAATAAATACTGAAATCTTATATGACAAAGATACCATATAATAAAACAAGGCAATAGGCCAATGAATTAATTTTGCTATAATAAATTCGACTATTTCCATTTCTTTGAAAATGTAGCAAAATACCTACTATTATATAAGTTGGTGATGCCTAATGGAGTATTGTTTATGATTAGAGCCTGAATTTTTATACAATAGCATATTCTTTTTGCTAACATTTTTTACAACTATGGTATGGGTGATCATATATTTATTCCAATCATACTTCTGTGGGATAATGGTGCAAATTTTATCTGCACTTTTTTTAATATTTCACGATTTTTTTAATATTTGAAGAATATTGCAAAAGTTTTCTTGCATATGTTAAGAACATCACTAATTTAAATACTTTTGTTTACTTATAAAAATGAACATAAACTAGGTAAATAAGAACATGAAAAAGAAAATAAAAGAGCCTAAAATTTTATTTAAATTTCAGTTAACTTTCTAAAACTTAAAAAACCGACACAATAACATTTCCTTGCCCCCATTTCCAAAACATCTGTGTGGAGTGTACAAATTGCTTTATATGTTGTATTATGTTTTGTGTGATACTTTATTTGATTTATGATATTAGTGTAGCTGCGGCTCAGTTTACATGTGTCTGTTCTGTAATTGATGCTGTGTTTGTGCTCAGTTGATGTAAACTATTTCTAAAATGATATGTTTATGCTGTTGTTATGTTATTTTTCTGTGTTTAATATTTTTGGACTATTGAAAACAAAATTGTGTGGGTGTTTACCAATACAATTAATTTTACCAATACAACACACTACAATCATATAATAGTAATTTTTAATAATCATTTTTAAAAAAATCTTCGATTAAAATGCTAGATTAACTGAATTTTGGAAAATTAATTAAATTTTAAATGAAAACGATTAAATTGTTATATGGCTACAGATTTATTAAATAGACTACATCCAGCAATATAGTTACATGTTCAATTTATGCACTCAATCCCACTGTTCTACAGTTAATAAATGTGACAGCCTAAAGGCTAGTCCACACTTTGAAACAGGATGTGGTGATACAATGTTGTACAACATTGCAAATGTAGAAGCAGGCTCTGGGGGCAACTGCCAGTTACCAGTCAAACGCCAGCAGTTGATGCATGTGCTATTTTCCCATTCTTTTTTTTTTCTCTCAACATGTGGACAACCGAATTAACTAAATTCGTGGTCTGCTTGACCAATTAATACATTACAATTAATTAAGGTTTTTTAGTTAAAATAAAAATGTCACTGGCACATGCGGGATTTGAACCCACGATCTTCAGCTTGATACACTGCTGCTCTGCACCTAGCTATCGTGACCTCGATCCACTCGGAATTTCCTATCCCAAACCCACCATTTGAATATTCCCTCCTTTATTATCCTTATTCAAAAGTGGTAGAGCAGCGGCGAATTTAACCGAAGGTCGTGGGTTTGAATCCCGCTCGTTTCAATGACTTTTTAACTCAACTAAATACTTTAATTAATTGTAATGTATTAATTAGTCAAGCAGGCCACTAAAATAAAAATAAAAAATTTAAAGTTAATCAAAGACTTACAAATAAACATTCGCTTATGGGACCTGACACCTATGGCACAACCATTTGTAAAAGATTTTCAAAATCTTTAAGTGTCATCCTTAAAAAAGTTGAAAAATCCCATTCCATCTTCTAGTCTTAATATGGCCGAAAGGTCACAGCATGTGTTGTTGCTAAACAATTTTCAAACCCACCATCTTCTATTTCTTTTATTATTATTTCTAATTAATAATAACAATGAACGAGAAACACCCGCGAGGCCTAACTCCTGAGACATTTTCTAAGGAACTGCCTCTATAGTGCAGACTCGTGTGAAGCAGCCTCCAAACAGCCACGCAACATTGAATCAGGGCTGTTCCCAACAAAGTCGCACAACTTTGACTCTAATGCCAAAATTAAGCCTTAACATCATACTGTGTTAAATATGGTGAATTTTACCGAAACGACTACTTGATCAAACAACCGCCACATCATATTAGAGAGCCTAAGAGCTAACTTTTACTACATATGACATACTTTAAACATTTTTAAATCAAATGTTTTATAGTTAAATTTCGTGCATTGATAAAGGTGATTGATGATTGATAGTTTACTGGGGATTTCCCGACCAATTGTTTGAGGATTTGCCTAAGCAATTGTTGAGTGTAGAGATGAGATATAAACATAAATATTCATTTTTTTTTAATCAAGGTATGTTTTACCTGTGCATCCATCTTCGGGAAGGATTTAACGGCATCGGCCATCTTCTGGCTCATCGCCGGAGCAGCTTTCAAAGCGTATTTCCCGATGAAACCGAGTGCTGCCAAACCGAGCCCGGCCACTATTATTCCCGCTGTCTACAATGGTCATAGAAGGTTTAATAAACAATTAAAAAACAAATAAACCTTCAATATTTTACCATTATGGTGATAGACTTGTGTTTAATGTACTGACATAAATAGAAAAGATAGTCAAAGATTTTTGAAATGACTTCGAATTCTGTAACCAGGCCGTAACCTTCAGTAGTACGGTCATGCTTTATCGGTTTATCGCCCTTCCCGCCTAAATCGTCATGTTCCCGCCCGGAATCAAGAAGGTTTCATTTAGTCGAAGCTAAACGGTTGCCCGTCGCAAAAGCTCAACATTCAACAGGTCTCCTCATATTAGTTTTTTAATATTTGAATAAAAAATAACATAAAATCGACTAGTATGGCTGCTAAAAAAGGAGCGGTTAATTACCTGCAAATGAAAGGTATTCCTTTAAAACTTATTTAATTAATTTATCATCACTTTGACATTTTTTATTTTCCAGATAAGTTGAAGGAGTTTTTAATCACTTTTGCGGCTACGGATGAAGAAGGAGGTACCTTCTTTAAGTACGCCAACCAACTCACGAAGCTCGCTAATCGTGAGCAGGTAATTACAATTTATTACAAAATAAAGGAAAAACTAAGTACCCAAATATGTATGGATGTGCACTATCTAGTTACAAGAGATGTACTTCGCCCTGTAAACCCCGTGTAAAAATTTCTTAACAAATATAATGCTTATTTTAATATATCTCTCAGCAAAGTAACAATAATAAAATTGTAGCTTAGTCGTTTTTGATCTCATTCCATGCTTGTTTGGTCTGTCAGACTGTCCCATTGCTTCCCCTTGGCATTTCTCTTGAGAATTATTATGAGAAAATTTTTTTTTTAATGATTTATAAAATAACTGGAATAAAATAATCAATTGCCTGGAAATCATATTGTAGTTTGAAATTATACAAACATTATTTTGACATTAGTAACAACTTTAAATAGGACTGAACAAGTTAAACAACAGTGCAACAATGAAGAATAATTAGATTATAGCACACAACAAAATTACAAGATTCAGGTTCCGTTGGGGATTTTTTTTAACTTATGTACTCTTATTTTCAGACAACTCTCACTGTTGAATTGGACGATATTTTTGAATTTGATAATAGCCTTGTTGAGCCAATTATTGAAAATGCTAAGAGGTACATCAACATCCTGGCTGACATTGTTCAAGATCTACTTCCCGATTACAAAACTCAAGATGTAAGTTATACAATTGTACATTTACTTCTTTTTACATTAACAATTGTATTTGTTTTCAGAATATTGCAAAGGATGCTTTTGACATCTACATAGAACATAGGATCTTATTACAAAACCGTGCCAATGCTGCTCACACAGGAGGCAACAATCAAGATCCTTTGAACAGTTATCCTAAAGAATTGATGAGGAGATTGTAAGTTTGATGGTTTTATATATTGTAATTTATTGTATTGATGATGTATTTTTTTTTCCTCCAGTGAAATTTATTTTAAAAACTTAACCACTTCCAAACACACCAACATCCGTGACGTCAAAGCACAATACATAGGAAAACTTGTAACTGTACGAGGTGTAGTGACAAGAGCTTCAGAAGTTAAACCTTTGGTTGTTGTTGCCACTTACACGTGTGATCAGTGCGGAGCTGAAACATATCAACCGGTCAAAACAAAATTCTTTACTTCTCTTTCAGATGCATTACGAAATTTTTTAAACAATTTTAGGTCACGTCAATGTCATTCATGCCAATACTCGCCTGTCCAAGTGAAGAGTGTAAATCCAATAAAACATCAGGAAAACTCTATCTTCAATCTCGCGGCTCTAAATTTACAAAATTCCAAGAGTTGAGAATTCAAGAACATGTAAGAATTTGTAGTTATTGAATATTATCTATAATTGAAATAATTTTTTTTCTCTCTTTTTAACTCACTTTTTCCAGAGTGATCAAGTTCCAATGGGGACTATTCCACGATCACTGATGGTATTCTGCAGAGGAGAAACTACTCGTCAATGTGCACCAGGAGATCATATCGAATTAACGGGAATTTACCTTCCTCTTCTAAGATCCGGCTGGCAGCAATTGAGAGCTGGTCTTATTTCTGAAACCTATTTGGAAGCTCATGTAAAAAAAATTACTCATTCAACGTATTTTAATTTTTTGTAAAAATTCATTATTTATATAATTTTTGTTTTTGTTTTCAGAGAATCGAACCCTTAAACAAGCTTGATGATAAAATGGGTGAAGGCGAATTGTCAGAAGAAGAGATAAAACAGTTAGCTGGCGATGACTTTTATCAAAAGCTTGCAGCCAGCCTTGCACCAGAAATTTACGGTCATGAGGACGTAAAGAAAGCCCTGTTACTTCTGCTGGTGGGTGGAGTTGACAAAAGCCCTGATGGAATGAGGATTAGAGGTGTTGACGTTTAAACATTATTTATATATTTCTTTTATCAATTTATAATGTTTTTTTCTTTTTAAGGAAATATCAACATTTGCCTCATGGGAGATCCAGGTGTCGCTAAATCACAAATGTTGTCGTACATACAAAGGTTATCACGCAGGGCACAATACACCACAGGAAGGGGCTCGTCAGGAGTAGGTCTCACTGCAGCTGTAGTAAAAGACCCCTTGACAAATGAACTAGTACTCGAGGGTGGAGCTCTAGTACTTGCTGACCAAGGTATATGTTGTATCGATGAATTTGATAAAATGGCAGAATATGATAGAGTTGCTATTCATGAAGTAATGGAACAACAAACTGTTTCCATTGCAAAGGTAATTAATAATAATTTATTATTAGCATGTGCATCTTGTGGTTTTATAAATGTATAATATAATATATAATCAGGCAGGAATAATGACCCGCCTTAATGCAAGAGTCAGCATCCTGGCTGCTGCTAATCCAGCATTTGGGAGGTACGATCCAAAAAAAAGTGTAGAGCAGAATATTCAGCTGCCAGCTGCTCTTCTATCCCGTTTTGATTTACTTTGGCTTATTCAAGATAAAGCTGAAAGAGATAATGACTTAAGGTAATTTTCATTATTTTATCCTAAATAAGACCTACTGTCTAATCGTGGTCTTATTCTAACAGTTTTATCACCGTCTTCACTTATAGTGAAACACTGTCCAATCCTATTATCTATTCAAATGGTATTGCATGTAATTTTGTAGGCTTGCTCAGCACATTGCCTTTGTCCACAAAAATGTGAATCAACCACCGACCCAAATTCAACCTTTAGATATGTCATTAATGAGAAGATATATTGATCTGTGTAAAAGAATAACCCCAACAATCCCCCAGAATCTGACTGACACTATTGTTGAAGCATATGTCGACATGAGAAAGGTGATTTTTTAAAATAAAATTTCACTTTTATTGTAAAGGTTTTTAGAAATATATTGTTGTTGTTGCTGTTATTAGGAAGCGAGAAACAACAAAGACATGACATTCACATCAGCGCGTAATCTTTTGGCAATTCTCCGTCTCGCAACAGCTCTGACTAGGTTAAGACTCGCCGATGTGGTCGAGTCAGAAGATGTATCAGAAGCGATGAGGCTTCTTCAAATGAGCAAGGCATCGCTTGCATTTGGGCAAGAAACTGTTGCCAGGTATTTTTATATAACTATAAATCATATGCAGTTTGATAATTGCTACACGGTTTATTTTCAGGCCCTTGTCTGCAGTAGATAGGATATTCTCCGTAATCAGAGAGTTAGCCAGCGGCGCCCAGACTGTCAAATTAAGCGACATCCGAGAAACATGTGCAACTAAAGGATTTCAAGCTGGTCAAGTTGACGCTTGCTTGGAAGAATATGAACAATTAAATGTGTGGCAAGTAAACCAAGCAAGAACAACATTGACATTTGTATGAATGAATCTACTTTTTTTTCTTTCTTTTTATATTGTTCTTACATTGTCCTCATAATAAATTTTATGCATTAATGTATGCTTGTTATAATTCATTTAATAATATCTCTATGTTGAAAATAATATCAGTGTAAGTAGTATGTCCTAATATGGGACAGGGACTGTGGTTAAGGTGTCCAACTTGTTTTTGCCACTCTTAGTGGTTCGACCCTTTCCTTTCACGATAATAAATTACATCCATATATTTCGTGGTCCAATAGATCAAATAGTTTCTTTCATTTAATTCATCTTTATGTAACGGTAATGGTTGATATGAAAAATTGTCATGAGTGCGATTTTGGCTAAATACGCCACTACTCTACCGTCAGCTATCGTCACTTCAATACATTCGAATAAATTACTTTCATTCCAATTAATCAACTTAAGCTACAAAAAAATGTATAGTTAAAAAAACTATAACAGGGAGTACGATCTACTCCCAAACGTTCACACATGTACCAAAATATTGCCTGTATTTGTCAAACCTACAATTGAAAAAAATGCTCAGTTGTTATTTTATCCTTTTACAATGGGCACTTACACACCAGGTGCCTATGTGTTATTCTTGTATGATGTTTTGTATTCAATAAGTTAAATAAACATAGTGAGATAATGAAAAATGAACAAAATAAATGCTCTGGCTATGATGAAAAGCCAATCAATATAATGAAATGTAATTTAAATAACATGCACAAGGGGAGAAATTAAATAGATAAACAATACTCTTTAAGAACCTTTATTTCACAACTTAAGTCTTTAAAATATAACAGATCAATTTTGAATAGTAACAAAACTAAACCAGCAATAAAAAACAAATTAAAAAACGTTAAATTAACAAAAAAAGCAACAAGTACACTAATTACATACATAAATGAAACCCAAAAAGAATCAGAATTTATTCGAGTATGAATATTTTATTTTACAAATAAAGCATTTTTAAAATAATATATCAACAATATATAGAATTATCGTGTCATGGACATTCTCGCAACATGCTTCATGTCATTGGAGGATCTCGCATTCAGCCTTTGAAGCGGAAAATCGATGTGAGTATTGCTCTTCAATCAAAATAATTAGCTTTTATCGTTGCATGTTTGTTTTTGTTTAATTCTCACAAGGAAAAATCCTGTTTGATTTTACTTAATTTCCCTTTTTTTTTTCTCCTATGCAACTCAATTATTTTGATGTGCCCCTTTGGTTAGTCACAAATGGGGATACGCCTATACAGTAATTACACGCTGATAACATTCTATCAAATAACTTAATTACAAAAATTGCACACTAAAATAAAACCAACAAGGGTAAAGAAGAATTCGTTACTGAAATAAACAAATAAATACTAACAATAATATTCACAAATACTTAATTGATCATAAGCTAACATAATATTATGTAATACCAATTAAATATTACTCAATAAAAATCACATTTCAGCAAATATTACACTATATTCAACATTATTATTATATGCTTCTTTTTTTTTGTTTGTTTACTGCGTACTGATTTTTGTCTGTCTTTATGGATTAGACAATTTTTTGAAATCTGCTTCGAGTTAAATAAGACACAAAAAATGAACATCATGGTTGAAACAATACACTAATTTTTTTAACATTCCACATTACAAATAACATTAGTAAGTTAAATGTTCAAGAAATAGGCAAAAAAAAAATATATACATGCATACTGAAATTATCACAATAACATCTACGACTAACATAGCCAACTTTTATAAAATATTATGAAAGACTTTCATAAAAATTCGGTATCAATAAAATTTTTATAAATACTTAATGTTGAGTTGTGTATGTGTGAATATATATATATCTATAATCTATATATATATATATCAAACATAAAGAACCCCTAATAAAAATTAAATTAAAATTGTTAATTAGTAAGTTTTGTTTTTAATTTGAAAGGAATGTTATGTATCAATTGTAAACAGCCAAATTTCTAGAATGTTAAATAAGATTCAAAACCTGTTTTAAGCCATTAGAAAACAAGATTTTACTCAGAGGTGATTGCAATTTTAAATTGCTGCCGTATAAAATAATAAATATGTAGATTCTATTATTTTTAAGTGGTGATGTAAATTCGAATTTCTATGCCATAAGTCTTCAAAACATAAATTAGACAGCTTATTGCATAAGAGACAACACTTGTATGTGTGACTAGAAAATAATTATATAAAATAATAAACTTATTTCTATTATCATTATAACTATTTGGCAGTTAAAGATAAAACAGAATTACAAAATAATAACTAATTTTTTTCTGTGCATTATTTGAGCTACATTGGCATTAATTTTATAATGTATGAATATTAAAAAGTTAAGACTTTTTTGTGTGTTCCAATTCATACTGGCATTGCTACAAGATGTAGTTACATGTGTAAATGTTTAGTTTTTATATATAAAGGGTCATTTTAATTGCTTAAGCACTCTTCAAGCTCTTAACGGAGTTTTAATGTACACCATATGCCTCAGAATACCGTAACTACAATATGAGTTATTGTCGATATGTCTTATGATTTTATGTCATCTGTTATTTCCTATGCCATTTCATTCTTCCTAAAAAAAAATAATAAAAATAAATTGGAGTAAAGTAGATAAGATCTCAAAATACTTACAGAAAGAAGGAGAGTCTTCTTGGATGATCCCTCCCTTACTTCTTTGATGTAAGAAAAGCTCTCCCATTTTTTCTTGAAGCATTCTCAATTCTGGCGTAGGCTGAAACGTTCTAGGCGCTTCTTCAAGTTCAATAGGAGGATGGGCGTTTTTTAAAACCTCGACGTCATACGATATTTGAGATCTACAAATGGGGCATAAAGCCTAAAAAGTACAATTTGCTTTAAAACAACTGTTTAAAAAATTACTAGAAATAACCTGTTCCACCTTGAATTGTTCCTCCGTTTTTTCCCATGGAGGAAGCTTATCTTGTTCCTCTTTAAAAATATTTTCCGATGCTGTGAGGTGCCCAGCAAGGCAACGAGAGTGAAAATAATGATAGCAATCTGTTTTTATAAAATCATCTCCTTGTCTAAATCCATATAGACAAATACAACAAGGTACACATGGTTTATTACTTGCAGTGAGCTTTTCCTTAACAACCTGAAATATTATTTTGATGCGTCAGTCATTTCAAAACTAAGAAATGTGGTTGTAACACCCAGTAAAAAGTTACAGGCCCTTGCTTGAAGAGCTATGACAAAATCTACACAAACCTCAATTAATTCAAATAAAGCTGGCTGTCCAATAAGTTGATTACATTTATCTTCTATTTGTGAATATATGTCATTGATTAAACTATCTTCAAGGCCCCTCGGGTTTTTGAGCTGTACAGTTGGTCTTACATCTGGGTAACCTTTTGGGAGATGCACAACTAATGTGACTCGGACATACTGTAAATCCACATCAAGCGCTGTCCAAGGATGCACTTCCATTTCAATCCCCGTAGCCATGCCGCTAGAAATCATTCAGTTTTTTAATGAACTACTGTAAATTGTACAATATAAGATCATAAGGAGGAAAAGAGAAAAAAAGAATAATACATCATTGCAGATGAACAGACTTTAAGGTAAACAAAGAATACATGGTCATAGCAAACTTTGAAAAATCTGTAGGGTTGTATTAACTACACACAAAGGCAAAACATTATGCCCACTAAGGAAATTTTATTTATTATCCTAGTTTTTATCAAATGAAATTTAAAACTGTAATTCATGTTTATTAAAAATTCATGTACTAATGTCAATTGACTTTTGTTTGACCTTAACAACCACGCCCAAGACTTCTCAAGTATCTCTGTAGTGAAGTTAGCACATTTTTTCCAAAAAGTATTTGTAGAATATGTATACAAGCTTTTATTACTAGGCTTGATAGTCTAGAATAAATAATTAATAATAATTATTGTTTTACAAAAGTTTTAACTAGGAGAGATATCATTATGGGCTTCAACGATAAGAACATGTAATTTGATCCAATCTATCATTTTGGAACTTGAAGTTGTTTAGTTGGTATCATGGTAGCGGTATCTTCTGTGCAAAAATATTGAAACCTTTTTTGGAAGAAGGATGTGAGGCATTGTGAGTCAAAATGAAGATAACAATGCCTGCTTAAAAGTTACATGAAGCCACAGGCATATAACTGAGATGGTCATCTGTGTTTTTGTTCAAGCTTTTATCTATTATTTATTATGTGTACAAAAATCCAAGATGCTCGAGGCAAGAATATTTCAATTTCTTAAGAAGTGGTATATGATCATAAGTCATGATCAAGATAATGTTTAAAATTTTGTTATAAAAGAAGCCAACATGCTTTCTACTGGGCTGTTCACCGTCTTTTTTTTTTTTTTTTTATAGTAATTGTGACAATGCTGTTTTCCTTTGTAATAGTACAATTTTACTTTGCACATACTGAATCAGTATGTACAGTCTTAGAGACTTGTCTGTGGCAATAATATCTGAATTGTGTAAGAAGAGGGCTAACACAAGGCGAACTTCAATTTAGTCAATATATGTGGCAAAATACAATTTTTGTGATATAAGAACAGGGTCACAATTGAGCTGATCAACTGTGGTTTTTTAATACTTTTTTTGTTACTGTGATGATGTTGCTTTCATTTGCTATAATTATAACACAGTGCTACACACTATATTTCAAAGGTCCTTTTTTGTAAATCAGTACACCCTCAGACTTTGTTGAGTAGATGATTTATATTATGTGTGGTGATTACTGATTGTTAGTCTGTGATTATTCAGAAATCATTTGATTTATAATACTGTTATTTCATAACAGTACATTGTGACCATGTCAATGTCATCAGTGTATGCAACAAAATCCCGGAGCTGTGATTTTGTACTGCTATTGTATTTTATCAGTGGTGATGCTGTTTACGTTTGCTATAATTGTAGTACATCCTTTTGTACTTCATGTTAATAACACAAACCCTCTTTAACAGTAAAGCTCATTGATAAAAGTGCATAATGCACTTAATGAAATAAACATGGAATGCAGTAAAAATTCTATAAATTACAAATAACAAGATTTGACTGGTACAGTCAAATTTAGGCCATTTCTTTTAATTTATTATATTGCAATATAATACAATAAAGACATTTGGTGTATAAAATAATTTCCGAACTTAAATATATTGTAAATTATGAGAACCTATAACACTATGATAATAAATTGATAATGTTTTACCTTTCGTTGGTCTTAATGTCAATCTCATTTAGCAGTATCGCTTGAAGAGCCTCCAGCTCTTCAGCCACCCTGAAAGATAATATGAATTAAACATTTTAAAAACTGTACAGATAAATAGAGCTTTGACAAATCTGTCTGAACAGTTTCAGATGTTAAAAAAAATTGTGATAGGCTACCTTTCGTCGTCGTGCATACTTGCCTCCACCGACAAAACACCTAATTTGTAAAATTAACTCAACAATCTGCTTAGATTTATTGATATTTGTCACCAGAACACAAAAATACCAAGTAAGGGAAAAAATGGGAAAAGGTAGCTATGTAAAGTGTGTAATCGAGTTCTTGTCAACGATAAACTTCTACCGTCGTGATTTCGGAGGTGACAAACAAAAATCAATAGATCCTAGATGGTTGTGGTAAAAGCGATAAAAATAAAATTTTGCTATATCGGACTAAAACAAAAAGATTTATCCTTCTTTGAAAGAATTAGGGTTTTTAAATATGTTTTTTATACTTTTATTCAATACCCTTGGGAAATAAAAGATAAGATAAACGCGGGAAAACTGCAACTATGAAAGTAACTCAGTACAAAGTAAGAAAAACTATTTTTGCACATTCTGAAAATAAAATTTGTATTTGAGTTGTTAAAAAATGTATTATTTCTCTTTTCCAATTTTCTACTTCAAGAATGATACTAATCCAAGTATCCGAATAAGGAAATTTAAAAAACTATTCACTGCGAGTAAAGTAATAGGTAGAAATGTAGTAAAACAGTGGTAATTTAATTTTTAAATTGAGTTTAATCCGTAAGTTTGGAAAATTCTGACAATAGTTGAGAGCAGCAAACAATCACTCATATCACAATAATTATTAATAAACCAAATAATCAATTACTGGTGTACACAAATTAAAACATATTACTCAATTATAGGTATGATGTCGACTGTACATATACTAATATTTATTGTTTTAAATTAAAAATAGCTAAAATAAATAACTTTAGATGTAAAGTAAGAATCCAGCAACTCGAATACGACAGTTTAAAATAATATGCAAAATTGTGTTTGTTTTATACATGACATGGCCATGGCCATTGTACGTTACATTAAGGTTCTCTGTTGTCGTATAAGGTTATCCCTTGTTTTGTTTGTATTTTTGGAAAGGGTATTTTTATTCTATTCACTGTTTACTGTTTAGTACTCGGCGGCCGACGCTCGCTATATCCTTTCATTTTTCCCTTCTAACCATGCCATAAATAAGTGTAAAAAATTGTTTAAAGAAAAATGTTTAGTCCAAAGACTTTGACCTCCGAGCATAGAGATTTGATTCATGATGTCGCCTTCGATATTTACGGAAATCGCATGGCCACCTGCTCAAGCGATCAGACGATCAAAGTGTGGGATGTCGGGAAGGACGGAGACTGGAAGCAGACCTCGTCCTGGAAGGCGCATAGCGGTTCGGTCTGGAAGGTGACCTGGGCTCATCCGGAGTTCGGCCAGGTGCTTGCCTCGTGCTCTTTCGACAGGACGGCAGCCGTCTGGGAAGAGATCGTCGGTGAGACAAACACAATGGGCTCGTCTGGGTACAAACACTGGGCCAAGAGGACTAATCTCGTCGATTCTAGGACATCCGTTATGGACATAAAGTTTGCTCCTAAATCGATGGGACTTCTGTTGGCGACATGTTCCGCGGACGGTATCATCAGAATATACGAGGCTCCTGATGTCATGAACTTGGCTCAGTGGACCCTACAGCAAGAGGTCGCTTGCAAGCACCAAGCTAGTTGCATTTCTTGGAACCCCAGTTATACAAGAGAGAAAAGATGCACAAAGAGTTCTTTTGTTAAGCCCCAAGTGCCAGGCGATAAAAAAGACGAGTTGAAATCGGAAGACAGTGAAAACAATGGCACGAATGGACAGAAAAATCCATTTTCAAGCGAAAAAAACGATAAGATGGTCATTTTACCCCAAGTACCGTTATTAGCTGTTGGATGTGATGAATTTAATTGTTCTTCCAACAATAGAATAGTTATATTGCACTACCTCTCCCTAGTCAGAAGGTGGAATAAAATAGATTGTGCAGTTAATGTAAGTGATCCTGTTCACGACTTAGCCTTTGCACCTAGACTGGGACGAAGTTACGATCTGTTGGCCATTGCCACAAAAGACATAAAGCTTTTGACAATTTATCAAATCATGGCTTCATCGGGTGCAATTCGGTTTGAAGTCAGCCTTACCGCCACGTTTGAGGATCACTTCAGCACAATTTGGCGAGTCAGTTGGAATTCAATCGGTAGCATTCTTGCCTCGACCGGAGATGACGGTAGCGTCAGGATGTGGAAACAGTGTCAGAAGTCAGTCTGGAAATCTATTGCTGTAATCAAAGGTGATGGGCATATTGTAAAATCAAAAGAGACCCAAGAAACTGTAAATAATAGTTCAAGGTATCTCAAATTGGGTAGTATTAGCAATCCCGCCCAAGTACCTTGGCATTAGTTGAAAATATTCTGTATAAAAATGTAAATTCCTACCATTATAAAAATGAAAATGGTAAAATTAATTGTTAATACTCTATAAAATACGTGTATATGTTCTATAAAATATATGTAAAATATGAATGTTTATAAACCAATAAAAATAACACTCATTTTTGACTTGTATGTTATTACTTACCTGACAACATTTATGGTAAAAGCCCAGTTGATATTATTTTAGTTTACTTTATATTTTAGTTTAGTTAAAAAACGTAATTTTACATATAATAAAACACTGATTTGAATTGTAATTAGTAATAAACTAGTAAATATATCCAATGTTTTAAAATTTTTTATTAATTTTATGTAATAATTTTATATAATAAACCAATTTTTACAATAATTTCTTCAAGTTTATTTAGCAATACAAGTAATACTTTATATAATATTAAGTAATTCAAATGTATTTAATTAAGCAGTAGCATTGAGTATACTTAGTAACTTGATAGTTTTTATTAATTCTTAAAATAACCTATTGACATTCTAAAACTTTTTTAAAATTTCAAATTTACAAATTTCAAATTGTGTTCATCTTCTGCCTCACTGTATTTGTCATTTTTTCCTTCTTTGACTACCCATTGGAGCTCAGATAATTTTTCTCGATTGGATGATAAATTTTCCTTCGAATCTCTTTCAATTGTAAATTTCTGTATAGGATAAATTGTTATAGGACAAGGTTTTAATGTTCTTTTAATTTCTTTTTCTCTCTTGGTCAGTTTTGAATGTTGTTTGTGCTGAGGCTTTGCTAGCTTCTTATAAATTTCTTTCATAGTGTCTTGATGACACAAAGAAAATTGTATTTTTTCTTTTTTTAAAAACTGTTTTGCCAATACGGCTTTGTTGCCAAACAACGGATGTAATGGTTTCTCTGCTTCAGTATATTTTTGAGAAATCAATTTATTAGAGTCTTCTAATAGTCTATAATACAATTCCAGATTGTAATCAGGTCTTATATGTCTCATATCTTCATTCTTAGCATCATCAGATAATATTTTTGTGTTTTTATCATCATTCTGTTTTTGTTGAGTTGGTAGTCGCTTACACTTATGGTTCTTCTTGTAAACTTTACAGCATTTCCTTTCAAAATAATTTAATTTCCCTGAAAGTAGTAAGTTCTTGTTTAATTCGTGGTAGTTTTTTTCTGCTTCTTTTTTCAATTCTTCAAACAAATTCTCTTCTTGGGTTGTAAGATATTTTTGTAGCATGAGTTTCTTTTTACCTACTTTATTAACAATTTCCTCCTCACACTTCTTCTGAACTGTGTCATTTTTCTCTGCCTTTGAATGTTCGCTAATATTGAGAATATTATCTGGAATTAATTTAAGCGAAAAGCATTTCTCTTCTGCTTCCATTGTTTTCCAAGGCTCTTCTTCTGCAAGCCATGGATCTATATCCAATAGCCAGTTTTGTTTCTGATTTTTGAAAATGCGTTGATCTGGAAGTTTACTATTTTTATCATTTGTCTTACCATCCCATTTTGGTGTTTGTGAATATAGTTTATCCTTCTCTTCAACCTCTGATGTAAATTTTTGAAGTGTCTGGTTTTTTATATCATTTTCAATTAACTCTTTTTGTGGTATGAAGTTTACTTTGTTTGAATCATCATTTTTTTTACCGAGTTCATCTTGAAATTTAATGTCTTTTTCTACCTGCCAAGAAATATTTGTTCTCGAGCCAAAGTAAATTATGTCTCTTTCATATTTTACTGTTTTCAGTTGTTTCCAGGCTAATAATTCTTTATCGTCTTTTTTAGCAAATAATTGTTCAAAATCAGAAATAGGAATAGAACATTCTGCATTTTCAATTTCAGCCATGTCTTTTTTTTCTTTTTTCTTTTTATGCTCAACACCTAAAAACTGTAAAAATTTTAAAAACTCATTTTTTTCTTTTCTGTCTTGTAAAGTTTCATCTTCCTTTATTTCTGGTTTCATTGGTTTTATTTGTTTTTTTGATACACTTTTATAATTTTCCATTATGTCATCATTTATTAAGTCATTTTCTTTTAGCATCACTTCTTCTTCATGTGATTCTTGCTTCGTTAAGCTTATTTCAAAATTTTCTGATTGTATTGTTTTCACCTTTTTTGTAAATTTTTTAGTCCTTTTTCCAGATGTAGTCATTTTTTTGTGCATTTCACTTTCAATGTGCGTTGATTTATCTTTCTCTACATTTTTTCTATGCTCATTTCTACCAGAGTTACTATGTGTTGTAACAATTTTATTTTTATCTTGTTCGACGTTAATTTTTCTTTCTTTTGCTTTTCCATTTTGTCTACGGCTCTCAGTACTTGTCAAGCGTTTCTTTTCTTTGTCTTCTTTGGAATATCTTCTGTACCTGTTGCCAAAGAGTTGATCAAGGAATTGCATTGTCCTTTTTGCATGCTCAATACTCATTTTGTTTTTTCTTGCGATTTTTGGCAATGAACCTAACCAAAACGATGGTGCATTTATAGTTACATCATTATTTATATTCTGAGACATATTTGTGTCCGAGTTCAAATCTTTATTTACTAAAGAACTGTCTTTAACATCTTGTTCTACTTTTTCATCACAACTCATTTTTCACTTCACTTAAACAAACCCACAGTGAAACTACTCAATATGACTCAATATGATTACGCCTCTCTATTTAGTTGTTGCTATGGATATACTTTTGTCAATTAACTGATACCTCGTATAGTTATATCTTTTTAGAATAAGATAATTTAAGTTTAGTGATTTTATTATTTGATGAATTATTGTTTCAATTATAAATTAATCTTTTTAAAATCATAGTTTCATATAATTATAAATCATTAATAAATAATTATATTGGGTGTTTATATACATAATAGATATTCTATTATTAAATACAAATATATTTTGGATAATTTGAGTTGTAAAATGTTTAAATATTAAGTTTCCCGGTCATGAGCTTGGTATTATTTGTCATGCCACTAGGTTTCAGCCAGAACTTAAGATAGCCTTGAATAAAGCTATAAAAGGGTTATGTTGACAAGATCATACCTGACGATGACACTCAACACTTTTGGGTGTTAACATCTGTAGATGTCATAAAATTGAATAAGCATTCTTCGAACTTTGTCTTTTTGCGTAGTATGTGATTTTGTGAGTCAGAAAGTTGTGAATTTTAGTTAACACGATGGCCCACGGTGAGTGCCAAGACGAGTTATACGAATTTAAATTATTTATCTGTATTTTCCCTGTCAAACCCACTCCAATTTCTGAATGTAGATTCATCGAGACCTGAGCTCTACGAGGAAGTCAAATTGTTCAGGAACGCTAGGGAAAGAGAGAAGTAATGCCACCTTTTTCATTGTATTTTTTTTCTTTTCTTTAATTTAATACATGTACTGTTTTCTTTTTGTAGGTATGACAATATGGCAGATTTGTTTGCTGTCATAAATACACTGCAGCATTTAGAAAAAGCTTACATAAGAGACTGCGTCACCGCCAAAGAGTACACAGCCGCCTGCTCTAAATTGCTTGTACAGTACAAAGCAGCGTTCAAACAAGTGCAGAACGATGATTTTCCAACTATTGAGGCTTTTATTGCCAAGTACAGAGTAAGTAATATTGAGAATTTTTTACAATCTATGTTGTACTTTTTCCACCTTTCTCAGAGTGAAAGTTCAGAAAATTAATTTATATAAATTGCTTTGAGTAGCTTTTTAGCTTTCTGATACAAACGTTCAATCCGAAGATTGTTTAGGTTTTTTTAAAATTGTCTGAAT
The DNA here is from genome assembly GCA_039619505.1 of Cimex hemipterus. Taxonomy (NCBI): domain Eukaryota; kingdom Metazoa; phylum Arthropoda; class Insecta; order Hemiptera; family Cimicidae; genus Cimex; species Cimex hemipterus. The sequence continues at coordinate 3,562,695 of CM077107.1, read as the reverse complement.
GTATCTTTTCTATTAATTAGATTAATTAAACAAAATTTATACTAATTTTGGCAATCCTGCCCAAATCAACCAAGCTTCACAATCGTGTTTTATTATAGCTAATTTTTTCCATCCACAATTAACTCGAATTGTTTAATTTCTGCTTTTCTCTTGTTGGTTTATTAAGTTAAGCTTTATGAATAATCTGGGTGTCGATATGGTCTGAATGTAAAACCAAATTCAGTTAGCTGCCAAGCTTTCGATCTATTTTAAGGTCATCATCAGGGCAAAACAATTTTAAAGATGTCTACAAATTGACATAATTAGCTTTTAGTTTCAAATACCTCTTACCCTAGACCAAGTCCTGAAATTGCCTATGGTGGTTGGCATGGTTGGGCCTGGGCCTAGCTTCAAAATTCAATTTGAAACCATCTATTAAAAAAAATGTAATTTTGTAGAAAACTTTTAAGATTGAATTGATATACAACATGGTGTAATAAATTCACTAATTTCATGGTCCACTTGACCAATTAATTAAGGTTTTTAGTTGAGATAAAAAGTGAGTGGCATGAGCAGGACTCGAACTCACAATCTTCAGCTTGATACAGGGCTGCTCTACCACTTGAGCTATGGTGACCTTGATCCAATTGCATGTAAAAATGACAAAAAGGGGGAAAATTTATAAGGTGAGATGGGAAGTTGGTGTCCGAGTGGATCGAGGTCACGATAGCTCATCTGGTGGAGCAGCGGCATATCAAGCAGAAGATCGTGGGATTGAATGCCGCTAAGTTTTCAACAAAATGACATAATTAAGTTGTTAATAGATGGTTTTAAATTGAATTTTATGGTGTAATAAATTTTATCATATAAAATCCATGTTTTAAAGCAGAAATATTTGCATAAGGCAAAAAATCACTTCTCAATTTATAAAAAAAAAACACCAACACCCACTTTTTTCCTTCCATTTTGGTTATTCGGGTCATCTTCAGGGCTAGGGGCTCCTCATGACTTTAATAAATTACTGAAGAACAGGTCTCTTGAAACACATATTGAGAAAAAAAATGAACTTAAGACGCTGGGCATTATTTTTTTACATATTAATTGTATCCACAATGTTCATATAAAATTTGTTATCTCATTAACCCTTTGTGCAGTTGGACTGTCCAGCAGCAATGGAAAGGATAAAAGAAGATAGGCCGATAACAATAAAAGATGATAAAGGAAACACAAGCAAATGCATTGCCGATATCGTTTCTGTAAGATCTGAATTTTTTTATTATAACTTACATAATTTGTTTACTTTTCCTAATTATCATTACCCTCCCCCCATCAGTTATTTATCACTATAATGGACAAACTGAGGCTTGAAATAAAAGCGATGGACGAACTTCATCCAGACTTGAAGGACTTGTTGGACACGATGAACCGGCTGAGTATTCTTCCGTCGGAATTTGAGGGCAAGAAAAAAGTCAACGAATGGCTCACGACGCTGGATTCGATGCAAGCGTCAGATGAACTCACTGAACAGCAAGTCCGTCAGCTGATTTTTGATCTTGAATCGTCTTATAACGCCTTTAATAAACTACTGCACAACACCTAAGATGAGTGATGTTTTATTTAACCACAATGCAAAACATATTTTTTATCTGGCCGTATAATAAAACAAATGTATGTATAAAATTTAAATATCGTTTATATGATGAAAATTGCTTTAATAAATGATTTGTACATAAAACTTGTGTAATTACCTACTACTTAGATATAAGAAATTAAAACTCAACAATTGTTTAAAAAATTTGCAAAATAACCAATGAAACATCACAATATAATTAAATCTCTTGTCAATGACAATTTAGATGGACCAATACAACCATAATCAATTAGTTTAATATGATTTCATTTCATATGTAACTTTACATTTATACCAAAAATCTGTTTTTAAATAAAAAAAGTATAAATATTTGAAATTCATGTGAAAAAAAAAAACTGTAAATGTTTGTAATAAAAACTGAATTATGGGATCAGTAGGTCGAGGGAAAAACTAAGTGAATTAATAAAATTATATTTTACAAAACTATTAACTTTCCTAAGTCCAATTTATATGATACAATACATGAAAAACAATAATAATTATAATATACATTTTCAATAATAATGTGTACAATTTGAACAAAGGGCATATTGAAGCATGGTCAATTTGTAGGAACATAGAACCATTTTCGTTTTTCCTCATTGCGGTCATTGTAGTTATAGTTCTTCTCAATGATTAACACAATTTGTAAGTTTTTTTAATTTGAAGAATTTAGTACATAGCTTTTTTCTCACTATGTTGAAAAGTTTTAAGGCATGCATAGAAATAATGGCATAGGTATAGCCTTGATCTGAGGCTTTGAAGCATTTATAATGTATTGCATACAAGTATGAAGTTGGGTTAAAAAGTTAAAATTTACCTTTTGTCTACAAAATTTGCTGTAAGTTTTTTATACAAAATTTCAAAATTTACATATTTCATTTGCTATTTGTTTCTCTCATCTTACAAGCAGTATAAATCTAAAGAAAAGTTTAAATATACAGTAAACCATATTGAATTTGTCAGAACTGTACAATCATTTAGTTTAGCCTGAGAAAATAAATATGTCCCAAAAAACCAGACCGTTTTTAAGTACTACCTACTTAATAAATATTCTATGTATAAACATACAGAATATGTTCATCGTTCATAATTATATATGTAATGTTTCTAATGATTTTACCTTCATTTACTGAATGATTAATGACATGCATAGCGGGCTTGTAATAAAAAGTCTTTGGTATGAAATATCCGTGTTAACGTTATTAATTCAAAATTACACCATTTTATAATTTATAAAGCGTTGATTTTTAGTGTAATGTTGAAGTCTGGTTTTAATTATGTCTGTAAGATCTTGAGTGAACTTTTGTGCACAATTCCCTTCCAGAATGAGTCTTGTGGCATTCACACGACAACTCGACGGCATGTCAGCTACAAATAAGTATTTAATGACCTGAGACGGAATGTTTGCTCCTATGCTTAATTGTTGTCCTATCGTCACACTCCAGTCATAAATCGCCGAACAAGTGCTGTGTGATAATGTCGAATTCATAACAACGTTTAGAATTTTTGATGTAAGATCAGGAAGAAGGAATCTGTCTGTAGCTGTAATCATTTCTAAAAGGGTCGATAGGTCCTTGGGCAAAACACAGGAACAGTATTCGTTAATAACCCGGGTCAAATGGCTTAAACAGTCCATTGACATGTCTGTGATGTGAACTGTCGACTGCTTTGATTCAACAAAGCCCCCTCTGAACATCGCCTCAAATACAGGACAGCTGTGACTCAACGATTCTTTATTCGCCATGACTCTTGATCCATCATCTAAGCTAAAACTTATATTAGACTCCTTCCTCATACTAGCCACTTCACATTGTTGGCAAATCTATGAAAACAACACAAAATTTAAATAATTATTTTGATAATTTACACAAGAACATACCTCAAAGGGAACTTGTGGATTTTTAATAGATAGAGATGTAAATAAATTATGTAATGATGGTACAGCTTCGTCTATTCTTGTGATTAACGAATCCAGAAGATATTTCAAGGCATTGTGCCCAAAAAGCAGACTGTTTAATAGATTTGGTTGTCTGAAAATGTTTAAATATTATAAATATTAAATGTATCATTATAAAAGTCATTTTTAATTAATGAATAAAATTTACTTTATGACGTGTGGAATGGCTAAAGAAACGCTTTCTCTGACATTGTCTGAAACTGTTGCCAGCCTGTAAGTCAATTCTCCTTCCCCAAGACCCGATTGTGCTGCAGTACCCAGTTCATTTAGAACTTCTCTTCCTGTTTCTCTAAGCCTTTTACACTCCCAGCAATCTGGATGGAGGGCTCGACATAGTGATCTTTCTATAGCCAAAATACTTTCACCTCCCAAAAGTATGTTGAAGTAATGCTTACATCTGAAAACGATGAGAAATTTAAATAGCGGACAAAGTGTCATCTGAACGCCTTACCTGACGATTGAGCTCAAGGCTTTTGTTGCTTTGATATAATTCTGTTTGGACTGCGGGTATCTCAGGCCAACCATGTAATCTAAAAATGTATTTATCGTTGTCTTGGATGCCAAGCAAGCAAGGGGAATTTGTAGATATGTTATTTGGGATAAAATTTCCACGATGCACCCATCAACACCCAGATGACCTTCAGGGTAAGTATCGAACTAAACAAAAATATATTAATTATCTTAAACCATGAAAAACAAAAATTGAACTTTTGCATTCACTCAAAGGGAGAAGCAGCCTTACCAGAGTCTGCCATGGCTAGATAGGAATAGTTAAACAGATTTTTCCATTTTGCTTTCGCTATATTAGAATATAATTCATTATTTATAACCATGCAATTTGAGCTTATATTGTTCTAAATTTTTTCTAGAATAATAAATAATACTGAATATAAAAATTACAAAATATTAGTGTATAAAATTATTAAGTTTGCTATTTGCTTAATTTATTCTGAGTGAGAACCTTTTTTGTAATGTGTGGGACCAATCTAATAATTACAACTCCTGACTCTCGTTTTGTGGTGTTGAGATAAGGTGTTGTGGATGAGGGTTCTATGATAAATAGAGGGGGTTAATAACTTAACCTTTTTGGGACTTATGATAAGCTTTTTTTTGGCTTTTAAGAGCTTTAGCTGGTTCTCTTTGCATCTATTGGGGGTAAGGTTTTATCTCATGTTTCCAACACCTCAGTAGTAAATTGATGCACCTGCCACTCACAACCACATCAACAGAAAATACTTGTTTCTCCAACTTCTGATGAAAACAAAATCTGATCTTTAACTCAAACTTTTGTGAAATCGCAGTACTATCGTTTTTCTATAGAACCATTCGGTCTCGCTCCCGATATCTCCATCTCACCCCCTCTTCTACCCTTCTCTCCTTCTCAACCATCTACCCTTGTTTTTCTGATTTTTGGTCTTTTGTCTGCAAAACTTGTCTTTTTAAATAAATCTCTTATTATTATATATAAAAATTTTAAATTTATTTAAATGTTTTTTTATAAGGGCTCGCAATAGTACAGATCATACCTCGACATGGTGTTATTAAAAAAAGCTCATTTGTAACTGTCAGCTTCGAATGCAGAGCTGCTGGGCTCGAATCATGGACCTTTGCCTTAGAGTGACGAGCACCGTTTATTGACCATGATACCTCAGTTATAACTTTTTTGGAAATGTAATGGATACTTTTTATAAAAATAAATTATCAATTTAATGCAACTTATTTGTTTTGTTCATTCGATTTACTTACTTCCGTTGCAAATTATAATAACTGCTGAATGTACCGTCAAATTTTTCATGGAATTGGTACCCCTCAAAAAGAGGAAGAGCGTTTTGAACTTTCGAAGAGAACTCTTTGAACAATGCGTAATGCAAAATAAAAGAAATGGGGAGTCACAAAGCAGTTGAGAATAAGGACAGGGAATGTATATTAACATACTAAAATCAGTCCCAAAAAGGTTAACACCATAAAGGCCCTCTAAAACTGCCAAATTTAATTAAATGGAGGTATATATTAATGCACAATTGCTATAAGAGTCAACCTGGAATTTTTTCCCTTAAACTGAACTTTCCACAATGTTTAGCAAGAGCATTTAGATATGACTTGAAAATTATTTTATGCAATTATTGAAGTTCAAACCAACTATTTTTATTAAGCATAAAGCTAGTATTTTTTTTTTTTTTTTGGGGGGGGGGGACAAGACCACATTTTCACAGAATATTCTGCTCCTTCGCCCATTATAAAATGATAATAACCTTGTATAAGGGTGATGAACCATTACATTGATTGTCTCTCATCATCATGGCCTGTCTTCTCTCGCTCAGTTTGTATGCCCGATGCATCTTCACTGGTTGGCCTGTTGTTATTTTGTTGACAATCTTGTACTTTTCCAAGTTGTTCATCATCTTGATAAAATTCATTCTCCAATTTTGGAACCAAGCTACCAGTATTAGTTGTACATTTTGTATGGTTATGATGAATATTAATTTTCTTCAGCAAAGGAAGATGTATAGTTAAAATGAGTGGAGATGTCAGCAGTGTATTTTGTGAAAAGGATCGGGCTAAGGTAGCTTCTTTGAGGAACATCTGGTGACATGATAATTATGTTCCCATACACAGAAGCTATCAGGTATGATTTAAGTATTTGTAGAGGATTCCTTGCGCTTCTTCAGCAAGCCTGAATGCCATGACCAATTAAAGACATGTTTATTTTTCAATTAGAATAATTATTATATTAATTGTAAGTTTAAAAAATATATATTATGTCCTATTTAAAAGTTAAACTTACATAGAATTTTGGAAAATGCACGTATGGTGAACTGCTCCCACTATCACTGTCGGGTGTGATACACCGAGGAGAGTACATTCCTGAATCAGAAGTGGTCGCGTTCATAGGCGGCGAAGATGGGGAACTCCATGGTGAAGAAGGGCTAGATGGAGACATCGGTGCTACTGAAGCAGGTACCGATTCCTGATGGGGGGAGCCGTAAGCTTTAGTGTACTCGCTTAACCTTTCAACTAAGACATTTATTAAGCCCCCTTTTATCATTATCTATAAACAGAATATTTGGTTGGACAAAAAATTGAAAACAGTTCAATATTTAAATACTTACAATTAAACTGGGCTTATCGTAATTGAATTGATTTATAGCACTTAAAAGCTCTAGATAAAATGGTTTTGCCTTTGGGTTCATCAAAAGAGATAGTATTGTTTTAAATCCACTAGGTGTTTTCCTTAATGACGCTCTTATCATCGATTCTCGGCACAATAAACATAATGAAGTAATTAAATCTGTATAAAAAAATGTGTTCAATTTATTGTCAGTGACATTATTGTCAATAACATGACATAACGACGGTGAGCTTACATGAATCAATTTTGCCTCCTCCTTCTAGCCTGTCAATGATTGATGGAACTATACCTGCCTTACTAAGTTCAACTCTAGCAGGTGGCGAATGACTAAGATTGCAGATGAGTACACGAACTATAGGTAGATTTATTTTTAAAACAATGGATACGTAACCATTACCATTACCTGTGATCTAAAAACAAATAAACAAAGTTTATATAGAGTAATGAAGAGTAAAAAAGTATTTTCAAGACAGAAAATTGAGATTATAAAGTAAATTATTACTGGAAGGTTTAAGGTTGAGCACAGATTTTGATACCTTATACATTTTAGTATCCTAATATTTACAGTTTAAAATACACTGTCAGGCCAAAAATTCCACACAATTGATTTTGTTTTTATTTTTCTCTGTAAAAGAAAATTCTGCCCTTAATTTGTCCTATTGTTTTTATTAATAAATATTTGTTTACGCTGTTTTAAATTGGGAATTTCAATTAGAGGTAAACGCACTTAATCCTTAATCCAAAACAAGGATAAAGGATTTTTCAATGTTTAATTTTCAAGGAAATTAAAATGTTTATTCAATCTCATTTGAATTCGGAAGCAATAAACTGTTTAGTTTTCATCTTTGTTTTCTTAATTTCAATTTTTAAAATTAAAAATGCCACTTAGTGCTTAGGACGTTGCGCGTGGTGTGGCACTTATTGATGATAGGCGTTTCCTCAGGTATGCGGTTATTGCCATTGGAGTTCCCTCCAAAACTCTGCATGATGCCATTAGTTTTCAAGAAACGTCTTCTACAGATTATTTGACTGCCAGATCTGGCATCATTTTGGACAATCAGACAGACCTTACTGCAAAATTCGTTAATAATCATTAGGTGTAAAAGTTGTTATTATATTTATATCCTAAATTGCACATCTTATAAAAACTGGATGATAAGTTTGAAAATGTGTTCGGCTGTCAAAATAGTACAGCTGACTATCACGAGGATTAAATCCATTTATAGGAAATTTTTAAGCTATTTAATAAGCATTTCAATAATTTCAAACAGTACAAACTGTTCTATGTACAATCCTACAGTTATTTTAGATAATTAAATTTAATAGTAAGAAAGATGTAGCCAGCATTTATGGCAGCACATTCATATCTGACAATTGGAATTGTTCAGTTTGCCTAAAGAGCACATGAAATTCTTATAATTTTTGGTACACCGTTAATTTTCTTGGTTTTTGTTTATTTAAATAGTAGTTTGCAAATTGTGGAATGTTTGATCATTGCAACTTTAAAAACAATTTGATCAACTACAAAAGAAATTGGATTGAAATAGAGAAATGCTGAAGTGTGACTGAATCATATAAAGTGAACAAACCAGGATGAATAGAAATTATCAAATTGCGCACAAAAAAAGTTTTAAGAATTATTTAGTGTTCTATTATCTAAAAAAGTATATTATCTAGTCTAATTATATCATTACATAAAGACAAAGATTTTAAAATAAGTATTAGCCTTGTACAGCCAACTTTTATCAATCCATTACCCTACAATTTAAGAGATGTTATGACTTCATATCTTCTTAAGTGGAGAACAAATTGATTTATTGAAAATATACAAGTGGGCAACTTCTGATGTAAGTAATAAAAATAAATCATGAAGTGCTAAAGATAAGTAGATGGAACAAGTATACTGGTAAAATTTGAGTAGAGTTACAGCAACTTGCAAACCACTCAAATCCAAGCATCCATCCATCAAAGCAATGTTCATAGAAAATTGTGTCAATAAAACAATAGACGAAAAATAATAATATATACCTGTAATGCAGTTAAATCGACACAAGGTTGTGTAAATACTACCAAAGTTTGAAGAATAGTTTTGAGCAGCTGAAAAATAATGTAGATATATAAGGATATTTTCAAAGTGTAAACAGGCAAGTCAAAAAAAAACTCAATATCTTAACCCATGTTTAACTTTAATATTATATTGTACTTTTTAAAAGCAAACTACAGGAATGTCACAATTTTAAAGAAAACAAAAATTTTACCTGCTCATTTTCTGTATCTAAGTAAGACGCGACCGTTTTAACAGCTGCAATCCTCAACATTTCATAGTGATATTTGTCCGTTTTCCAAAGCCACCTAACAACAAACAAATATATTCAGGCATTCTACAATTAAAATTCAATAATAATTTAATCTATTAGAAAGAGAAAAAACTCCTAACACATCTATGAAATATTTAGTATTTGTTGATTTTTCTCTTATTTGAACAATATTTTATATCTAATCTTACACATAAAGCAAACATGTGAAAAAATAAAGCTTAAGTTATGGAATAAGGGAACTTCTGAGAAAAAAAAAATAGTTAAGCAATTTTACATCTAGTGAATCATTCTCTCTTAGAACATAAAATTTACATTATTAAAAAAAATGTTGATTTGTATAGTTTTACCACAAATTTTCTCTATATTGTAGACATAATTTACCCGATGAACTAATCTACCAATAAATATTTTTTACGTACGAAAGCTCAGTAAATTTTAATGTGGCATATCGACAAGTCTAAAATGGAATAAGAAGCAGATTTTTCCTTAGTGAAATCCCTAGGCCAACTCCTTTCTATCTTACAAGTTGAGTTCATTATAATTGAACTCAAACACACAGGAATTACCCAAAAAGGAGAACTTGGCGTAAATAAGGGTAAAAACAGGATCAACAAATAGAAATGTTTAAAAAAAATAATAAAAAAATAAAAATGACAATCCTGTAAAAGATAGTGAACAGTTTAACGATCAGATAGGAAACAAGAGAATCTCATACCGTACTAAACTTTCAGGTTTAAAGCAATCAAGGGGGGATTTAAAAAATCGACAAGGGGCTAATCAGTATAAGGTAAAGGTCCCAGGTTCAAATCCTGTAGCTCAGCACACAAATGAGCTTTTTGTTTTGTTTTTTAACACCTGCAAAAAAATGTTTATAACATTCTGAGTTAGAAACAAGCAGAATGTACTGAGTTGACAACCGTCTGAACTTTTTAATGCAAAGCATTAGCCTGGGTATGTTTTCGCCTCATCAGAAAGCCATTAAAATGCTTAAATTAGAAAAACAATACGCAAAAAAATTGATAGTTACTTATTATCTTGGCCTGCCTAACCTTGCTCTAATAGATTCATCACTAAAGGTGGCAAAATGTACAGTGGCAATCCGACATACAAGGCAGAATAGGCAGTCCAAGATGGTAACTATCAAATTATAGGTTCATCATCTCACAAGCAAAAGGAAGAAATCTTTTTAAAAAAATATATATATTAAAAAAAATAAAATTAAAAAAAAAACAAAAAAAACTAAGCCCTATATCGAACCAAATAAGCCCATGTATATTTTGCATATTGTGTAAATAAAAATACATTAACAATGAATGAAATATATAGCAAAATTTTTACTTAATAGCTGTAATAGCTGCCTGTTGAAGTTCGATACATTCAGCAGACCGAAGAATTGGCACAACGTAAAGTGATATATTGGATTTGTGTAGTTCCCTTGCCAAACGGTGAGACTGGGCCATGTTTCCGATCAGTCGACATACTCTCCTATGGATTTTTGCATTTATAGTTTTCTTCAGCAGTACTGTCAATTTTTCGGGCAAGCCATTCATTAGAAGCTATAACAATGAAACATTAAAAACTCTGGTCCTAACATACGGTTCAAGTGATACGCACCTCATCGCAGAACGTTTCGTTCTTGATCAGGTGGCAACAACAGTTTCCAAGAATGCTCAATACCAGGCTTTGAACGTCTTCGTTGTTCGAGGATAACATCTTCATCAACTGCTTGATCCCTCCGCATTGGTGGAAGGCGTTTATCCCGCTGTTTTTGTTGATCACCCTGTTTCTGATATAATGAAGAGCCCTGAAGATATCTTTGGACGAGCTGCTACGGAGCTTGTTCAAAACAATGTTCAATTTTTCTTTCGACACGGTTTCCTTTTTTGATACATCCTCATCTCCCGTACCATCCCCTTTGTCTGAAATGTCAGTTTTTTCCTCTTCCACTTCCATATTCTCTGTTTAAACAAGAGAAAACAACGATCCCGTCGACAGCAGTACCAAGCCGAAGATCATCAAAAACTAGCTTCCGATGTCAGATTATGACAAATTTCACATATAAACGCATCTCAACAGGTGAAAAATTTAATTTTTTGTCGCATTTATATAAATAATAGGTTTTTTTATTATTAAATAGTACCAAGATAACTTATATCAGTATAACCTCGCAGAAAACCAGTGTTCCAAAGGTTCAACTTCATTTCGTGCTGCTTGGTATTTCTAGCTGGAGGTTATTGATAACAAGCTGCATTTTAAATTACGCATTTTATGCAATTCTGATAGTCGTTTATACAATTATGTAACAAAACAGAAAACATTTAGGCCATTTGACTAAAGAACAGATTATTTAAACAAATTTTACAATTTTATGATGTTTTAAACTTAAATTCGCTAATCAAAATATTCATCAAAATGCATACTCATAAGCAATCCTTGCATATTCTTGAAATGAATATGTAATTTCAAAAATTGATGAGTTAAAGAGTTTATAAATAATATAATTTAGGAAACAACCATATAAAATTTGAATAGAATCTGTACTTTGAAGTAAAACCTATTTATAATTGTTTAAAAACTTATTACTAATCAAAACCCACAAAATAATTTAATTTGGTAATAAAATAAGTTTGTGTGATTTGTTATATTTATTTTTTGGTAATATCCTCATAAATTATTAACAGTATCTTTGGTTTAAGCTGTTGGACTTTTAAGTCTTTTCATAATACATTTATATTTTATACATTTCATATATACTCTATATTAGACATAATCATAAGGTCAGTCTGTCATATGATGCTTCTTTCTACTATTGCTAGATTCAGTAATAAAATTAACACTCAACAAGTTCATCCTTAACCATATCTAATCTAACAAATAAATTCATTTTTCATAATTTCTATCCCGTCATCTCTAGCAATTCCTATACTCTAACAAGCCAGTTCTTTCTATTTTCATTCTCTATGCTTCGGCAATGACAGAGTTATACTAATTGCTCTATATTTTTCTCTCCTTACAGTTGATGCATCCTATACCCTTGTCTGATGAAATTATAATCGTAACTATTCTCAACAAGCTCATCTTTAACCATCTCTAACCATTCCATTATTTTAACAATCTCTAGGCCTAGTCATCGCTTTCATTTCCTGTACCCTAATCACCTGAAAACATATTATTTATTTCTCTTATTCTCTATGCTTTGGCCATTAGATGGCCTAACCCCTCATGGTGTAACTTATTTTTCTTTTCTTGACAAGTGATGTCCATTTCTGCCTTTATTAGATCCAACAATAATCCTAATCATTCTCTAAAATTTCTTCTGTAATCATATCTAACCATACCACTTTAATAATCTCTAACCCTAGTTATCTCTAGCAATATATATCCTTAACTATCTCAAAACCAAACCAGTTCTTTCTATTTTCATTCTCTATTCTTTGGCTATTACAGAATGATATCTTATGGTATAACAGTTTTCTCTTCCTGTTAGTTGATGTACATCCTTACCCTTGTTAGATGCAAGAATTTCTTGACAAGCTCATCTTAACCATTTCTAACTATACCACATCATTTTAATAATTTCTCAATATATCTCATGGCATGACATTTATTCTCTGCAAGAAGCAGCAATGTTAAATGAAAATTCTAACCTTAACATTTCTAATCATATGTAAACATTACTGATTTTACAAATCTAATATGATAGGAAAATTATGGATAATCTCTATGGAACCAGGCATTCAACATAGTTTGTACATTATAACAGATTACATAAAAAGAACCTTTTAACATTAAGCAAAATTTTATAACAATTAGAGAAGAAAAAATTGATTAAGAGGAAGATTTGTTATGTAACATCTATGTAGTTTAATAAATATTTATTTTATTCACAATTATATTTCAGCATTTGGTATTTTGATAGCACAAAGATATTTGCAACATTGAGCAAATTAGTTAAAAGATGAAAAAGAGTATTCAATATTTTAAATACATACAGGAGCAAGTTCACCAGCAATAATGAAGAATAGTACCATTTTGAAGATACAATAGAGAAATTATAATTATCAATTGCATATAAAATCATAAAGAGAACCAATACCAATTAATAAATTTTGATGTAGTTATAATTGAACTTAGGGAGCATTGTCAAGATAGTTTATCCCTCAGATTTAGAAAATATATTTTGCATACATTTTAAAATTGCCTTGTTCTTCAATTTTTATTATTTATAAATATATTTGTTTATAATCATGTGTGTTGCCACTATTATTATAATAAATACATATTGCTTTTTTGCGAGTACAATGTAACCTATGAGATTTGCAAAAATTCAAAATTTTAATATTTTTCAATTAATAGTTTTAATTGGCAAAGCATTATATTTACAGATTATCATATAATCAAGATTAGATATATGATGTTTGATGGTTAATTTGCAATCATCCAACTGCATATAATTTTGAAAGAAATGTCTGACTCAGTTTTTCAATGACTCAGAGAGTTTTCCAAATGTATTTGGACCTTATTGAATTTTAAGAGCTTAATTCTAGCTAAATTATTCACTGGTAATCATTATTACTTTAATGTTGCATATTGTAAAAAACGTTACATTTTTATTATTTGTTTGCTGTCTAGTTTCAATCAAAAATATATATTTTTTTATTATTATTATTTTATTTAACTCTTGTGTACATACACATTATATTTTGCTAATAAATAATGATATACAGCACAAAAATATATGTTTATATTTTTTCCAAAGAAACTTAGATGAGGAATTAATGGTCGGTTTATAAAATCATTTTAGTAAAGTATAAATAAACTTAGAATAATCAAGAAGTTCAAGGTCGAAAGATGCTTTTTGCTTATTCTTTTGCTACTTAACAACATTTTATAATAACTAGCGTGAAAACTATTTTATGAACTGGACATGTGCAAAATAAATTTAAAAAATTGCCGAATTACGTATAATTTAGTACAGCAGGCAATATAAAATTATTCAGCCGAATGTGTTTCAAGGGTAGGGAGCTGATTATATGGGAGAAAAGTCATCCGTTGATCGATCCAGTAGGTTTTTCCCTCGTTGGGTCGTGGGGTCGTCGTTCTCGAAACTGCGGCCCAGCCCAACCCATTCTGCAGAAATAAAATCCCGGTGAAAATGCGCATAGCAGGGGGTCGACGTCGAAAGTGTCCGAAGGTTAAACTATTTCGTACCGCATCCTAATCGATTTCGACTCTATTTTGCAAAACCCAAATCGCCCGAGGAGAATTTAAATTGCAAGAAGGTGTGAAGGGCTTCGAAAAATGGGAACCCCCAAATCCAAGACTCCTGAGTGGTTCCAATTGTTTTATACTCTATTTTTTACGCTTTTGTAGCAATGAAATATACACTGAGATTATAGCAAAAAGAAATTTCCTTAAGAATTATTTTAAATTAAATTTTTGAATAAACCGATTCGACTTTCATTAATTTGAAACATTAAAATTCAAACAACATAAATTTTTTATATCAATTTATTTAGGTTGGTGAAGGAAAGAAAATCTTAGTGCTTCGGAGCTTAAATATTTTTTTATTTTGTTTGAGATTGTTTTCGGCTTACTGGAAAATCCTTAGCCATCCTAATAAATTAATACCACAAATATAAGCAGTTGGTTTGATTTCTATATATAAATATCTATCATATATTTTTTAAACTTTTTTCCTCTCCCTAAAAAGGAGGTAATTTTATGATGATGAATATTGTAAGAGACACGTGATCAACCAAAAAAAATTTTTTTTTTATTAAAAAAATTATTTCATTTCTTATTTTTCTTTGAAGTTTAGTGGTGTTTTCTGCTTGCTCATCATCAGAATCCTAACAAGAAGTACGGTCAACTCCTTATTAGGGTTATAAGAAGGGAGAGGTAAGTATCTAACTGTTTTAGTCAAATCTAAAAAAGTCGGTCGTATAACGCGAATCATGTCCAAAAGAAGTGAGAGGCTTTAAGTTACTGGAAATAATGGACCTGCATTGACCAGTCGCTAACTAGATATCAGGGATATAAGGAGGGAGAGGCAAGATGATAACTGATGTAAACACTTCGAGATCTTTGGGAGTTTTAATAAATCAGTCGGATAATATGATATCAGCTATAAAAGCGTGGAGAGGCTTTAATCGATAAGAAATTTGCCTGCTTTTAAAAATCTGTCGGATAACGCAATTTCTGGGATATATGCCGGACGCTGATTGCTTTGTTTTTTCGAAATATTCGGGTGTTTCAAAAATGAACTGTCCGAAAATTAGATTATCAGGGTTATAAGGATGGAGAGGTTAGACTGATTACTTTAATGTCTTTGAAATTTTCTTAGGCTTGGATAACGAATAAATAGTTCTGTTGGATAACGAGAAATCAGGTATATAAGTATGGAACCGTTTCAATATTTTCAAAATCCTCCTGCCGTTTAAAAAAAAGTCGGATAATGTCTGCATCTGGGGTATCAACATAAATATTGTGAATATTTTTTTTTTATATAGTAGATACATTTTGAAGTATGTAGTAAGAATTAATTGACTTTTTATTGTTCGATTGTTTCTAATGTGAGTGTATAATTCTGTGAAAGCCGTAGATAAATAACGTCAGCGTATTGATTTGTATAGTTTATTTATTTTAAAAATGAAGGACAATTGTGAACTGCTTAGAAGTACTGCTGGAGGTTGACATTTGTTTAAACAATTTATGAAACTTTTTTAGAAAATCGATGTTCATAGCTTTTTCCATCCCTTTCATTTTCATCAAATCCAATGCTTTTATTCGTTTGTAGCCTGTACAGTTTTATACAGTATTCATCTTTTTTATAAATGATTTGTGTTTGTTTAATCAGGTTAATTAATCCATTAACTTGCCTTATAATTAGCATGGTATTAAAGTAAAAAGAATGTCGCGTAATTAGCTTTTAATAATTTATTTAATTAATTATTTGAATTCGCATCATGACCCAGTGTGCACAGTGGAAACAGCAATACCAAAATATGTATTTCATGTCGGTTTTCTTTGGGTATCCCACGATAAAATTTGAACAACCGCATCATTTAATCAGAAAAAGTTACGAACGAAAAGTTTCGCTTGAGATTTTTTCTTCTAAGTCTCAGAAAGTCATTCTCCCTAACCCATTCAACTATATGGATATGCTACACGGTGTTTATTATATTAATCGATAGAGCGAATATAATCTTTTTCGCTTTGATTTAATCAGAGGTGTAATGCAAGTTAAGATTGGCCAATAAAAAAACTTTCCAAATTTTATTGCAACGTTCGGCTTCATACATTCCAAGAAGAAAGTGCATTTTATCTTATCATCTGTTATCTCATAGTTATAAACCATTAATGTTAAAAATCAAGTCATAAATTTTATGTTGGATTTTATGGAATTTATCTCAAATCATTCGACTCAATTCTTTTTTTTTAAATAATTTTTTCAATTTAACAAGGGTACGTTAAACCTCGACCCAAAACTAACTAAATGAAACCGCCCCTCGGGTAAATGAACTTTATTGCAAATCGATTGCACATGTTTGCCAACTCCTTTGTGACGAATTCAAGCATAGTGACAGCTTCGATTTTCCTAAAAAGAGCAATGTACTTTGCATAGGAGATATTTAACAATAACCTTTAGGAAAACTAACCCATATCGAAAATTTCGAAGACTTAGCAGGTTTTACAATCAGTAATTAATTGAAGCTAAACGTTTAACTTGGTATATCAGCGTGCATGTGATATTGTACGTAGTTAACTACGTTTTGAAAGGGAGGTAAGGAAACCGGCAGATGGGAAGCAGGTGTCTTTTTTACACAATAGTCCTCCACCTCAACCCAACTTTTAAAGCATGGTACTTTCTAGACCGATACCTATTTTTCTAACATTCTAAACCGTGAAAATATGTTACCTTCGAAGTGAAAAATAACGGCAATGCAGAGAATATACAATCGTACAATTTTATTCAAATGTTCAACCAAAATGTTGAATTAACGTACAATTAGGAGAAATTTAACCTTAGTACAGACTGATTTGAATATTGCATGTCCGTCGGGGAATAAAAATCGAAGTGCATCAAACTTAAACTAAGAAAAAATCAATTGATATAGAAAATTTGTACGTTTTACTATTAAAATATTTACTTACACATTTCAAATTAAAATTAATAATAATTACCTTCGAGGACCTTTTAAAATTGATCACTGAGTAAAACGTTAATTAAATGAAATTTTGATTCTATCGTCCAACTTATTAATTCGGTTTAAATCGCTCCATCTGTCTTCAATGAGCCCAAAAATTGGAAAGAACAAGAATTAATGGAATAAGGATTAATTTCCCTAACTTAATCTTCTTTAATTAATCATTTTTATTACTTTACTTTAATTATTTACTTAATAATTTTTGAATTGTTCATGTTAGAATATTGTCCTTGTCTTCTGTGACCGATTGACAATCTATGCCCATACCTTGGAAAGTTATCTGTCCTTGGGAAGTTCGACCATTTTCCTAGCTGGAAATTTCTTTAGCAGCTGTTATAAAGTGGCAAGCTTCAGAGTCACGTAAGGCTTTTGCAGAAGGCTGCCTCTGCAAGTATCATTATTCAATATCACATTTATCATATTCAACATCATTTGCATTATTTATTGTAGTAATCATTATAAACAGTATTCCAGCCACTCCCTGTTCTACTAGAGTTATTTTGTCTTTCCATTTGGCATTAGCTGGATATGTAAATGTTTGTTATTATTATTATTATTAATTTTTAACGTGATTGGTGTTTTGCATTTTATGCGGTGTTTTTGGCCACCCTAGTGTCCATACAACCAGTGATCGTTGAGGAGTTTATCGCCGTTATTTAATGCCCAGTTTTTGCTGTATAATCTGTATGTTGTATGTTATACACTGACAAGCAAAAATTCCAAACGATCAATTTTTTAAATTTTCTCGATAAAAAAAAGTCTGCCCTTAATTTGTCTCATTGTTTATACCAATAAATATTTCTTTATGTTATGTTTTCGATTGGGAATATCAATTAGAGGTAAACGCACTTAATCCTTAATCCAAAACAAGGATAAAGGATTTTTCAATGTTCAATTTTCAAGGAAATTAAAATGTTTATTCAATCTCATTTGAATTCGGAAGCAATAAACTGTTTAGTTTTCATCTTTGTTTTCTTAATTTCAATTTTTAAAATTAAAAATGCCACTTAGTGCTTAGGACGTTGCGCGTGGTGTGGCACTTATTGATGATAGGCGTTTCCTCAGGTATGCGGTTATTGCCATTGGAGTTCCCTTCAAAACTCTGCATGATGCCATTAGTTTTTAGCCAAGAAACGTGTACTATAGAAGGCCTGGTTATGGATACCCTAGGGTTACAGGACTGAATGATTAGGTTAAATCAGTATGAACTGATGGCTTTTTGCCCGATAAGAAGACCAGAACTGACCAGAAGGCTTGCATTTGCTCGAGAACACAGTTATTGACACAGCGATCGGACAGCTGTAGTTTTACAGATGAGTGTAGGTTCGATCTACGATCTCCAGATGGGCATGAAAGAGTGTAGAGAAGGCAAAATGAAAGTTATAAAGCTTGTAATTTTCCCCAGAGCCAACCTTCTCAGCATTGTTCATAGAGGGTCTGTGTGATGAAATTTTCGAACATCATGCGTTACATACCCTTGATGAAATCAGCGATAATCCTATTTTAATGCATGATAATAATCCCTTTTTTCCATATTTGAACCCTACTGCACATTTATGGGATAACTTCAAAAGATGAATAAGAGCACGTGCATCATTTTCAGATACCCTCAACGATCTTGAAAGGTGCGACTATGTGCGACTCCATAGTTGATTGTTGTTCATAGAGGGTCTTGTGAATGAAATTTTGGAACATCGTGCATGAAATCAGCGACAGACCTATTCTAACGCATGATAATACCCGACCACATGTCGCTCGTATAGTACAAACGTACCTACAACAGCATAACATCAGAGTCTCAGTCCGACCAGCCTGTTCTCCTCTAAACATTTATGGAATAACCTCAATAGACGAATAAGAGCTCGTCCATCACTTCCTGATACATTACACGATCTTGAAAGTACCTTTTTCTGAAGTCTGCTCTAATCAAGAGCAAAGAGACATTTCCAGACCGGAATGCAAGGGCGTCTTCGAGATGTAATTAAGGCAAGATGAAGAAACACGCGAGATTGTTAATTAAAAATTTAAAACAAAATTAAAACAAATTTTATCTGTTCGTCTTATTTTATTTTTTTAATTTTCCTTAGCCATTTAAAGTTTTTTTATTGTTTTTTTTTATAAAGACAATGAAACGTTAGGTATGGAATATTATATATGAAACAAAAATATGAAACGTTAAAAACCGAGATATTTGATTAATGTGTAATACCGTAGTACCGAAGTGTAATATACAAATCAAGTTATATTAAAAGTGGTTGGAATTTTTTGCCTGTCTTCTTTAGGAATCCATGTGTACAGAGTTCAATTGCAATGACCAGCTTGGAAGAGGAAAGGATGTAACCCAAGGGTTTAGTAAAGAAAAATCTACTCGTTTCACTCTTGAACCTAGATACTTAGATAGATAGGTAAACAATGTAATCCTCCTCCCTTTTGGAGTTCAACTGATCAATCTTTGAATTCCAGCGTGATTTGGAAGTCTGTCGACAATATTTTCCTTCCTATTTCTCAGTTATAGCTCCTGGTTTAATTCTACCCTGAGCATATTTTATGTTTGAGCTCCGATGGTAATTTATTTCCTACCAGAAATTCCTGCCTCGCTCCTTCAGGCAACCAGTGGTCAAACTTTATCAAGATAATCCATAAAAAAAAGGTTACATTAGATTTAATGTGAATATTACTTTTTTTTCAATCAAAACTAGCTTTCTTTAATGCGGAAATGCGTTCGACCGAAACTGAAATTCAAGTCTGTCATTCTTAAATCCGTGATAAATTGATATTCATAAGACGAGATTAGGTGGTGTTCGAATCAAGATGAATGATTAAAAGGGGTCTGATTCATTTTCGAGGATAAAGTTCAATTTTATCGACAAACGTGACTGATGTTGGAATGTCTTAGGATAAAATAGGAATCTTCTATTCCTATGTCTTTCCTTAATGAGAAAGCTTTGTGTCAGCGATAATTTTATATGTCAGTAAGAGCGCCAGATCGGCCTAACGAGTATCTACGAACAATCTAACTAGAAACCATTACAATTGCGTCTATTTAAATAGGAGAAAAATATGTCTGAGCGTTTTTAATTGGTTTCATCTACAAAACGGCATCGTTGCCTTTAAATAAAACGGTGAAATTATCGTAATTAGTTTGATTACACTGAAGGAAAAGCAGTATGTCCTTGCTTGCGATTCAAGCGAGTCCGTGAAATTTAACTGTACGCCAGTCAGTTTAATAGTTAAACAATTATCGTTTTTTTCTGTGTTTGACTTCTGAAATTTCTGTAATATTTTATTATTAGTGAAAAACCATAGATTATACGTTATTTCTAACTCACTTCGCCCACTCGTCGATCGATAAAATAATTGCCTGGGTTTGTTAAGGAAGATAATGAAAGCCAATACACCCTGTCTTACAAACTACATTTTTAGGTGTATTGAAAAAATATCATACAGAGAATAATCAATATTGGTCAATTACAGAATATAATTTATTATGGTTATTATAGAATAATATTCTCTCTCTCTCTCTCTCTCTCTCTCTCTCTCTCTCTCTCTC
>CM077107.1:3522794-3541518 GCA_039619505.1 Cimex hemipterus | reverse complement strand
CTCTCTCTCTCTCTCTCTCTCTCTCTCTCTCTCTCTCTCTCTCTCTCGTGTGTGTGTTCTATAAAGACTAAGCAGGATGGGTTTAAAAAAAGAAAAGTGTTATGATCTCTAAAGTAATGTAATCACGCCAGTAACTGGCACAATTTATCAATTGGGAATGTGACATCATCCATGGAATTTCGTAAATTGGGAAAATTGCGTTTCTGTTTTTGACGTTTGTCTCACAAAAGAATGAGGACATCCCTCGCCCTTCGTTAGACTTCATTCACTAAATTCAGATCGTCTGTATTTTGACGTAAGGCGATTTATTTTTCTTCACTCGCCTTCAGAAAACGCGATAGGTTAAAATATAATGATATCTTAAAATTAATAATTTTTTAAAATAAGCAAATTATATTGACAGACGTTCTTCCTGGTACGCCTAACCTCGCCAAGTACTTCTTTCTGTGACAGAGGAGAAACGTTCAACGCAGCAGCAAAATTTTGACAGTGTGATGCCAAATTGCGTAGCCCTTTGCTGAATTTTCACAACGGTACAGAAGGCTCGAATATAATCAGAAGAGGCCGGGAGAAATAGAAGTATTATGTATATATATATAAAGTGAAAGGAAGAACAAGTCCCCTTCTTGAACGTGAATAACGCAGACGGTGGATATTTTCGTTCAACTCAATTCTGTCAACCTATTTTGGTATATGTCTTCTTCCCTTTTAGAATTGGGTACTATATACTTCTTACGACTTGGCTTTCATCTTAAAAAAATCATGTTGAACAAAGAAATTCAAATTCTGACACGTTTGGAATACAAAATGCTTTATTTTTCCAACCGTGCTGAAAGGTATAATGACAAAAAAATGGATTCAACCTTAATATATTATACAGGATTTTTTTCCGTTTTTAAAATTTTAGGGGTTTTTACATTTGTTTTATGTTCCACTTAGGAAAATAAAAAGAACTTTACAAATTGTTACATTATGAATAGTAATAATTCTTGTATTGATTCATATTGTGCCCATTATTTTAAATATTTTACTTGATGGAGGTTCTTGTTGCTTTTTGTACATATTTGTTTTAACAAAGAAAACAAAGCAAATTATTTCCAGTAATTTTATAGAGTTCTGAGGTAAATTTATCCAAGATTTCAAGAACAACGATTGCCGATTATTAAATTCTCTATTGACCGAATGACTCAGCCGATCAATAATTGAGCCCGGTAATAAACGTACATTTTTCCCCCAGATCCTTGACAATTTTCGTTACGTGCACCGTAAAGGCTGGGAAAGAAAGGGGCGTGATCCGGCGCCTGTCTGCCACCCCTCGGAATATTCGTATCGAACAAGAATACCCGAGCAGACCCTATCTACGAGATTAAACCCCATGATAAATGCTCCAAACATTGGGACAGAAGTCCATCATCGCATAAGTTGAGTGATAACAGAAATGCCAAGAAACTTTATGCCCGGAATTTGGTTAGGAGGGTGGGCAGTTTTCTTTGTGGAGTTTTCTTCTTCCGTTGGTTTCCTCGTAAGAATAAACTATATAAAGTTTCCGACGAAAAACAATCTTCATGAGAGAACAATGACGATGTATTTTAATGTAGTATTTAAAAAAAATTTAATGGGTTCCAAGCAAAGTGAAGGGCCACACACTAAAATATACAGCCGTTCAAGGCTTTTAGAGGAATCTCTTCAACAAAATTAACCTGTTGACAATTACAGACGTGAGGAAATAATAAACTCAAAGAAAATTGGCCTTATACATTCATTAAACGACTGAAATGTTAAATTATCTAGTGTTTTACAGAATTAACTGATGTAATTGATGTAATGTTGAGGTCTGCGAGGTGGCGAACTTACAGCGTGTATATAAAATCGTTGACAATCCCCTTTAATTTTTCACTCCGGCTAGCAAACCACGCGAGAATATGGATGACCTCAACCTAAAAAGTAGTCTTTAGTAGAAGTAGTCATACACTAATGAAATTTCCAAGCTATACCAGATCATATGTCCATTTCTCTGGAATTGAGTTGAGGAATTCTCTCAATTGAGTTTAAAAACTACAAAATGAACATACAATGAATATAGGAGCTTGCGCTTAGAAAAATTTGAGAAGTTTCTAGTGTTTTACATCGTTAGCGGACTTAAAAGGTGAAGTACTGTTATGGTCTGCGAGGTGATGGACTTACAGCCTGTCAAAATCACAGAAAATCCCTTTCACTTCTTAAAGGATCCGAATAAACAAAGCTTATACTAATCATTGAAGCAGCCGCACAAACAAAATGCATATTTTAAAGAAAACCAAAAATAGGCAGTCCAGGAAAATCGACGGACAGGGCTGAAGACTAAAACCAACTTCAGAAGAACAGGTTTATCGGAAAGAATTTGCCCTTATTTGACTTTTCCAAGCTATTTCATAAACATGCTGTTTCCGCTGGATAGAACGAACTTTATTGGTAGAAATGTTAAATGATGGGGTGAGTGTGGTGTTCAATACTTTCCAAAAGGATAGTTCCTACTCACAGTAAGTTGTTCTGCAACGATCCGAATTTCGAACCTCTTAGCTCATCATCAGGTTGAAGGACTTCTACAACCTGATGATGAGCTAAGAGGCTCGAAATCCGGATCGTTGCAGAACAACTTACTGTGAGTAGGAACTATCCTTTTGGAAAGTATTGAACTTTATTGGGTATGAATCCACCAGGTTTTTGATAATGAGATGATCGAGCCTGGAGATCATGCATCTGTCAATAAGTTTGTTTCATTCCATTTGTGCTTCACAATTGCTGTGTTTGAAAGGTTGTAAGCTCTGGTTGAAAGGTATAGAGTTGCGAGTGGAGGGTTTTGAGTGCAATTTGATAAATATAGGGTTTAGAACAGAACGCAGGCTTTCTGGGGCATATTTTTAGTTTTTTACTGGTGATTACTAAATCAAAGACTTCTAGGGTCGCAGAGTGAAGCGCATAGTATGACCAGAAGTCAGTAAATAGACATGGGACGGTAAAAAATGCATACAATATTTCACCAGCTCTTTTCGAAGACAAAAAGGCCAAGCTTGATCTAGAGATGAAGTCCCCGACTACAGGAAGCTTTGAACCCTGCCGGGATAACAAATATGCCACTTTCGTAGTGCAGAGTTTTATCAATATAATGGATGGATATTAAGATCATTTCAGAAGTTGATAAATATACTTTAATTCCTGCTATTTCCATTGATTCTCACTTTGGCAAAACAATAGATTCATGTAGTAGTAGTATTTTATAGTACTTTTTATATATTATTTATTTAGTAGTGTTTATTAAATGGCAAGAACTTTCATGGAAAGTCTTTGAATGTCCGTGACTAGTATGAGATCAGTGATCAAACCTTCTGCGCTAAAAATTGACTGTTCGTCTTATTCTGAAAAAGTGATTGTTGTTTGACCTTTGGTTAAGCAGCAGCTTTCCTTTGAAGAGGATCCTCTTGTTAATTTTTCTTAATATTGAAAACCAGTGAATTGGATCTCTATTTTGCTTGGGTTGATTTGTTGTATAGTTTAGGTAACTTTTAGTTTCTTTGTTTGTGTATCCTGGCCTCTTGACGACTTTGCGCACCACGACCAATATCGGTCTACTGTGCAAGCTCCATTGTTTAGAGCCCTTCCAAAAACGTTTCTATAAGATTACAGAGCTTTGTTAGGAGATCCCGCGTATATTCTCCAGTTTCGGTGTTTCCTCTCCCGGGAGTAAGAAACTCAGCCTGTAGGACAAGTGCCGCTGTTTCTTCATCTTCTTCTTGTCGATCACAGACTTCTTTCTTCCTTCTAAGTATATAATAAATGTCTCCGTACTCTACAGTATCCAGTAGCAACATTACATCATTCTATTCCTAATAGAGTTGTAGCTTTAGTAGTTTCTGAGAATGTGTTGGAATACAATCCCAAACAGGACTTTTTTTGATCCATTAATGGCTCACGTTTTTTTGGCAATTTTGCATGCCGCAAAAGCGTTCAACGCCAACGATTGTACTCGGCGAACTTTCCTTGGTAAATTTCTTTCCTTTGCGTTCCCTTTTCCACTGTGTGACCTGGTACCCAAACAAGGGTAATTTTCCGGCGTCCCGAACGCCTCTGGACTTTACTACCGATAAGGTTGTTGCCTTTAGGGATTCGGTGTTTTGTGTTCGAGATGTCTATTCTTTTGACGGAAATACAATAACTAGCATTTTGGCACAGTTTTCGCCTGAAGGGCAGTGTAATATTGCTAATAATTCTAGCCTTTACGTTATTTCCACAGACGTCTGCTCCGGTTCCGTATTCGGTATTGTAGTTATCCGAACACCAGGTATAATCTGACACTTACTGCTCTATCGACTTTCAATTCAAATTTCAAATTTCTAAGAAATTCCGACTTTTACAATCATGACGTAGGCAGATCTCCCCAAAACGTTGTCTGCTTGTAGTAGCGTAGTGTACCTGATATTCTGACTGTTCATTTTGTTCTTCTTAAAAGATATTGATTAAAGAACCCATAGGTTATATCTTAGTGTTGAAATGAAATACTATCTCCTCGTATCTTCTTGCATCCGTTAGTGTATTCCTTCAAAAACTTTCCTGAAAGAGGTTTTCTCTCATCTACACTATATTAGAATTGACCCTACGTTGGAGTATTGGTTGTACATCATTGTCTTTTTGGTGTTTTGTCGTTTTTAGTTTTAATCATCACCAACCATAGGTTATTGTTACGTTAAGACTAGTTGATACATTGTTATCATTCGGTGGAAAAGAGTCGCAGTACATTAACAATATTGGATTTATGATGTTCCTGACCTAACAAACAGGAGAAAGACTAATTTGTTAAAGTGTAAACAAGACTTTGTTTTGGTAAATCGTATCAGAGCATTTTTTTTATATATGTCAAGTACAAGTATGGTCGTGATAATTTAAATTCTGTTGAAATGGTAGAAAATTTGCATTCAATCAAATTGAACATTACAAATTCCGGCATGGTAACAAGTGGAATACAGGTTTAGCGAGGAACAGTATCTACATAATGAAAGAAGGAAGTTGATTGCACACCAGGCCGGATATTAAACCAATTGAGAACATTTGGCATTTGCAAGGGACGAAAATTGGCAAAAGCAATGCGAATAAAAGCTCCACTCACTAAACAGTCAATATGTTAGTAGAACTGACAATGCAATAAGTATAATCAATGCCAAGGCGTTTACAGTCTATTATCGACAATAAAGAACACAGTATACAATATTAAATGTGTTATTGACCTAGTTGTCTACTGTTTTTATCGTTTATTTATTTGTGTTTTGTAAAAGAACCTTTATTTCTTTACCTTAAGATTGAACTAGAACATTTATGAGCAAGTATTCATATCGTTAAAAAATCAGAAAGATCTCTTTCATTTATTATGTACTACATTGACAAAATATTACAATCATCGATGATTTCCTCCCAATTTCCACGAAATTTTTAAGATGTTCTAGTTAACTATTATTTATTTCACTGCACAGTCGTAATTATATACAAAAGTTTATGAATTTCAGTTAAACTTTATAAACAGGAATATTCTGGTAACGGTGTGTGATGGTTCCAACGCCCTTCCTTCAATGAAATATCGATTTGGTGACTCACCTGCTTAATAACGTTGTCCCTTTCTTTTTTTCCGTTTGACTTGACCGTCTCACTGAAAATCTATAAAGGCAAGTCTTACGAGACGTCTTTGGTTGAAACATAAACTTATTTTGTACGTTTGTTTTTGTGTACATTGCCTTTACAACAATATATTTTTACTGTTTTTATATTATTCTTAATTAATAACTTATTTATTCTTAATTATTAATGAATACCAAAAGGGAAATTACTAAAGAAGTAATTGCGAAAGAAATCCAAAAAAGGCGCAGTAACAATACGAACAACCATGATGGCCTACACATTCACGATAGTATATATGAATGTGAGATGGCTTTTTTTTATGAAAAGGAAAATTCTTCAAATCGTATCAATTGAACGAGGTATACACAAAGGAATCTGACAAAATGATTGGATCTGATAATTTTGTGAAAACTAGCGATTTATAGATGAAAATGAAAAAGAAGGCATACGACCCAAAAAAAGGCAGGAGAGTCAAAAATTGTCAATCTTTCAGGCTAATATCAATGGACTGTCCTCAGGAATACCCAGAAACGTGTACAGAAAACATGCCTTCAACTAAGTTGACGTACCCATAGTTCCAAGGGTATGCAGTTCAAAACGGGCCAGTGAGATCTCAGGAAAGAATTAGTAAATCAACTCGAAAAAGTAGTTGCAGCACATACCCATCGAACCGGAACAATTAGGTACACCGAAAATGCGCTGAAATTTAACTGATCAGGTTAAGTGCTCGGTTAAAATTAGCCAATCGAGTTTCACGGTCAGTAGTAAGCCCAGTCTTTTAAAATAATTAGTTGAAACATAAACACGTCCCCCAACACTCAGCAAACATCACATCTCATTAGAAATAAATGGCACTTATTTGCAAAGTTTATCTCCAAGGTTGTCAGAGAGACTATCCAATGACATGGAGAAGAGAAGTCCAGATGGTTATAATAACTAGGACATGTGGGTGACGAACAGAAGGAATTATCTGATTACTATACAAAAGGTGCCACATTCTCACCCATCAGTAGGGCAGACATCGTTTAATGAACTGTACAAGTTTTTTTTTTTTTACGAGGGTTCACAACAGCAGAGGTCATATAAACCCTCAGGGTGCCGGTGTTTTTGAAAAAAGCCCATTTGTAAGTATGTCGGGTTCGAATGCAGGGCCGCTGGATTCGAACCAGGGACCTTCACCTTACAGTGATGAGCGCCGTGTTAAAGACGTAACCTTGCGGCCACCGACGCCCCCGTAAAATAGGTTTGATGATGTCAAAACGTAAAAATGAAAATCTTCGTACTATAATTAAGCAAACTCGGTTATTGCTTATTTAACTACATCTTTAAAAAAGTGGGTTAAGCTGAGATTGTCAATCCATACTGTAACATCGGTGTCTTTGATGTACCAAGCTACAGGTTAGTGTAAGCAGTTTATCGATTCTATGAAGAAAGTGTATTGTATTAATCTCAGATAAGGTAGAAATAAAAGAAAGGCCGAGGGAAATGAGATGGAAGTTGGAACACAGGAAATTGGTCAAATTCCTAAAGGGGAATGTTATTTAAAAAACGTCAACCAACATCGTGTCTGTGGTCAGGTCATCCAGACTTGGTAAAAAGAGGCAAAATACTTATCTAGCAAAATCAGTTCGCCCAGAAAAATCCACTCGTTTTTATTTAATGAAAAGACGACATAAAATCATTATGATCGCTTGTTTACGGGCGTTTCTTCTCTTGATAAACTCCATTTATAAAGAAAATTGAACATTTGGAGCACTTTTGTGCACATCTTAGACCAGAAACTCGGGAATTCTAGTTTAATTAATGACGAAGCGAATTTTATCGTGCTAGACGAAGAGTCCAGTAGTACTTAGTGGATGACGCATCCAACCAGGCAATCGATGAGTCATACTTCCACTTTTTCCCCTTCTGGAGCACGATTTGCAAATAGCCGATTGTAAAGATTACTCGCACGAAAGATAAATATAATAGCCGTTTATTGCAAAATAGGCTATGATTTTGCTTTGTAGTTTTAATAGCACGAACATTTACCCTATTTAACGATACTAAACGACAATTTTTTAAAATTGATTTTGTAATCTATAATCAACTATTTTACCGATTTCTGTTGTTTCTATCTCTACATAACACATTAAAACAACCAATATTTTTTAATCATAGTTTTATTACATATATTTATTGAACAACTAAGGAAATTGCATAATTTTTGTTGTACAACATGAAAACTATATAGAGAAGATTGATAACTGAAACGAAAAGTTGGACAAAATTCGCAATAAAAATTACTACAGGAAAAAATAAAGTGCAGCCTCAATGCATGAATTACAGTAACCCTTCGATTGCTTGGTAAATTATCCAAACAAACCATTTAAACACAAAGGTGGTCATAAAATAAAAACTCAACACGGATTCAATAATTAAGTAGTATATTTCTTAAAGTAATATAAACATATAAAACAAAAGACATATAAAATGAAGAAGGAAAAAGGCGGGCATATCTATATGATCCAAGTAAAAAAAATTATTCCTTGTAAAATAATCTTGAGATTCAAAAAGTGGATTTTACATGAACTTTCTTCTCATACACATTCATCAATTTTATGTCGGTGAACAATAACATGTGGGCAAACAAGAAAAAAAATCGACCCTTTCTACAAATAATTGCTTCCACTTTTTGAATATGCTAGCGAAAGGGGAATAAACGGGCGTTATAGAGAATAAAGCAACTGACTTAATTTTCATCAATTTCTTGTTCTTGTTCCTCGTCGAACTCTGCATCTTCATCGGCAGTAGCCTCTTGATATTGTTGGTATTCGGAGACGAGATCATTCATGTTGGATTCGGCCTCAGTGAATTCCATCTCATCCATACCTTCACCAGTATACCAATGCAAGAAAGCCTTAAGAGAGGAAGAAAAAATTATTACAATTATTTATTTTCACCTTCAATATATAAAACATTACCTTGCGTCTGAACATAGCAGTGAATTGTTCAGAGATTCTCTTAAATAGTTCTTGAATGGCAGTTGAGTTGCCAATAAATGTAGCAGACATCTTGAGGCCTCTTGGTGGGATGTCACAAACGGCAGTCTTGACATTGTTAGGAATCCATTCAACAAAGTATGAAGAATTCTTATTTTGGATGTTCAACATTTGTTCATCTACTTCCTTCATTGACATTCGTCCTCTAAAATAACCCAGAAATTAATACAAAATCATAACTTTAAAAAAATATATATATTTTTCAAAACCAACCTGAAGATAGCAGCAACAGTCAGATATCTGCCGTGTCTAGGATCACATGCTGCCATCATGTTCTTAGCATCGAACATTTGCTGGGTGAGTTCTGGGACAGTTAGAGCTCTATATTGTTGGGATCCTCTGGAAGTAAGAGGAGCGAATCCAGGCATAAAGAAGTGGAGCCTAGGGAATGGCACCATGTTGACAGCTAATTTCCTAAGATCAGCATTCAATTGACCAGGGAACCTCAGACAGGTAGTGACACCAGACATGGTCAAAGATACGAGATGATTCAAATCTCCATAAGTCGGTGTTGAAAGTTTCAATGTCCTGAAGCAAATATCGTACAAAGCTTCATTGTCAATGCAGTAAGTTTCATCAGTATTTTCAACCAGTTGATGTACTGAAAGAGTTGCGTTGTAAGGTTCGACAACAGTATCGGACACCTAAAATTTATGACTTATTAAAATATGTTCAACTGCATAAAATTTTTAAGATAATCAATATCAAATTACTTTTGGTGAAGGTACAACGGAGTAAGTATTCATGATCCTGTCTGGATATTCCTCCCTAATTTTTGAAATCAATAAAGTTCCCATTCCAGAGCCAGTACCACCTCCCAAAGAGTGGGTCAATTGGAAACCCTAACAAACATTTTTATAAAATTAATTAAAATAACAAACTATTTAAAACAGTTTTAATACCTGTAAACAGTCACAGCCTTCAGCTTCTTTACGAACTACATCCAATACACTGTCTACAAGTTCAGCTCCTTCGGTATAATGCCCTTTGGCCCAGTTGTTGCCAGCTCCAGATTGTCCAAATACAAAATTGTCAGGCCTGAAGATCTGTCCAAAAGGTCCGGATCTGACAGAATCCATGGTGCCAGGTTCGAGATCAACAAGAATCGCCCTAGGTACATACTTTCCACCTCCAAAACAAATATAAATTCCCCAATTACACAGTTCTAAGTTCGACCAGTACTAGCACTGAATGTGCAAGTAAATGGTTTATAAACATACCAGATGCTTCATTGTAATAAACATTAATCCTTTCCAACTGCAGATCGGAGTCACCGTGGTAGGCTCCAGTAGGGTCGATACCATGCTCATCAGATATAATTTCCCAAAACTGAAATTTGTTAAAAATAAAATGAAAATCACATTACAATTAATAATAAAGTAAATAATCAACCCAAGAAAGGGTGGAGAAGGTTTTTTTATGCAACAATTAAAAAAGTACTTAAAAATCAATAACACAAGTTTAAATGAAATTAGGCCTGTATGTTATTTCTCGACCTACTACTGTAGTTCATCAATAAATGTGACCAGAACAATATTGTGTAACTGCAGGAAATAAAAAATAATGACAGTGCAGCACTGTAAAATAGCTGACAAATCTTTAATGCATAATCAAATATTTTGTCAATGAATGACTGCCTTAAAAAATTTTCCATTTCGTATTTATAAAACAACAGGTGAGAGGAAAAACTCACGCCGTTAAAAGAGGTGGATTGAATTAACTAAAACAAGCTGACACAACTAACAAACTAGGGCTGCTAGTAAGCCCCTAGAAATAATGCACTCCCCTAGGATCATGCCTAACTATTTTTATCTCTTTACAGAGGGCCCCCTCAACTTTCTTGAAATAAAACTGAAATCATCAAGGGAGATCTTACTATGAAGAGGTAACGAAATATAACAAAGATAGATTTAACATTTAACTGATAAAGACTTTAAACTGTTGAACATTAGTGTTCAAAACCACTATGTTAAATTTATCTCTACCAATACACAATACTTGATTAGAATATTGATACAAGTGAAATACTAAAATATATGTTTATCTCTTATATCTTGACAGCAAAAAAATTATCCATTTATTTTCTTTTTTAATTTGCGAGTAATTATTGATAACGATTTAATGAAAAAAGTAGAGCTTTTGAAACGGCCTATTAACTTATCGGGAATGCGAGAGGAGAGAAAACGACGATGTCTCAGAAAAGCTCATTAATATTAATATTCAACCCAAGAAAAAAAATGGACAAAAGAAGATTTTCACGAAAAATTTTCTCAATACAATAATTAAATTTCTTTAATCCAACGCTTTCCTGGTTATATAATGACAGATATTTTTAGCTTGCCATGGAGAGGACAGAATAATGGGCCGGAAGCACTTGCAGGAAATCGGTACGGTACACACAAGGAGTAATGCTTGTTCCTGGAAATGACGCATCATGTGAATGAAGTTACTCCAACAAAAATAACTCTGACAAATAAAACGGTCATAATATTTTTAAAATAAGACAGGTAAAGAGGATGGTGGTGCGATAAAAACGGACTACCAATAAAATTTAGGCACTACAATTCACTTTGGAGATTTGGAAATGTTTCAAACATATTCTCAAATAAGCTAATATTGTGTTTAAATAACCTTGAATGGATAAAGATAATCACAGGAAACTCAATTAAACTACGCGCTTAATATTGACCATCCTTCCGTAAACTGCTTCACCTAATATAAGACACAATATCAATAAAATCTGTAAAAATAGAGTGGTGAAAAATGACAATGTTTAAAAGCCGAGCTATGTAAAACAATTTTCATACATTACTAAGGTTTTGAAAGGAACATAGTATGAAAAGGTTTATCTATAGCAAATTGTTTAATTGAGTATTCGTTGATTGTACATCAGGGCTATGCACGTATTAACCTTGATGTAGGTGATATCATCAAAACTTCAACAAAACACTGTTAAAAACAGTCCTCCCGACAAGAAATAATAAAGGAAAAACCGTACAAGTTCTAACAATAGCAGGGTTTTGCATTTCCCTTGTCCATTTCGCAATGATCAAAATCTTAAGTTTCTTTAGATTGATTACATTCCATCCCCTATTATTACAAAATACAAATTTATCAAATGAATGGACACAATACAAATTGTATAAAAGGGATGTTAAAACAAAAACATCGTGTCATAATAATCACGAATCAGAAGCAGTTTTATTCGACTGTATCACATCATCTTGGGTTTCTTTACATTGCCTCGTATCAATATAAACAACAATAGATTTAGGCGAAAAAAAGGTGTATCAACAATTGGGGGAAAATTGTGGTAAAGGGATGTTCAAATAAAAATAATTTGGCATGGTAATGGTAGGTGTCGCAACCATCTAAGATCAAAAGGTCCTTCCTTGATTGTATCACGATCATCAGGACTCGTGGGTTTTTTTTAGGCGATTCTATCGGGAGCACGCGATCCATCATCAGGACTGCGGTTTTTTTTCTTTTAGGCGTTTATAACACAATAATCAAAGCTCTCAAGTTTCTTCATGAGAAAAACCGGTAGTACAAAATGAATGGACAAAACAACTGTAAGAGATGATCAGAAAATAATTTGGTTCTGTATGGCTTGTGCCGCAATCAGAAAGGACTAATTACCAACTTCTTTAGGCGATAAAACAATCATGCTGGCTCATGGACTTCATTAGATTGCCCTGTATCAGTTACTAGAAAAAATTGTTTAAAGTTTTCTTCAAACGATTGTAACAAATATGTCCAAGTTCTTTTTGTAATTGTAAGTTTTTGTAACGTTGATCATATTGCCAATAGCTTTAATATAAAAACAACTGAATAAAATAAACCTATCTAAAAATGTAATAAAGGGAAATGGCCAAAAATTGTAGTAAATGGATGTTAAAACGAAAATAGTTTTGGTCTTTAGGTTTGTGTTGCAATCCTCAAGGATCAGACGCTTTTACTCCGACTAAGTCACAATCATTGGAGGCTCCTAGTTTTCTTTACGGGATTGTATAAGAATCATCAGGGTTTATCAATTAGCTGGTTCTTTTAAATTTATCTAGGCCAAGTGCATCAATTGTAATTTTTACTAAATCAGATAATTTATTTTACTGAAAATTGTTTATATACATATTTGGTTTAATCTTGTTTTGCACCGCACCAATTTAAAATTGGCGAACCGTTGAAATATTTTCATCTTGGCTTTAGGTTGATATTTCACCACCTGCGATCATTATAAATATTTGACTATTTTGAAAGAGTATGAAATGTTATGCATATTATATTTGTTAAAAATGTTTAAGCTTTTACATTTCAAAAATGTTCTAGATTGGAGATCTGGTCAAATGAGTTAGTTATTAAACTACGCAAGAAGACAGAAATATGAAATGAATAGAGATAATCGACGGTAAATGTTCTATTAAAAAATGTAGAAAAATAATTCAATAAATGAAAACATAATATGAACGGAGGGCGAAGTGTTTTTGAATTTTTGAACTTCGCAACCGTTATTTGAGGGCAACGGTTGCCAGTTATTAAACACCATGGGACGACAGGACTGTGAAACATTATTTAATGTGGAGATAATCGACGGTAAATGTGTTAAAAAATGTAGATAATAAGTCAATAATTGAAAACAAGATGATGTTGGAGATTAAATTTTTGAACTTCTCTACCGTTAATGGCCAGAACGGTTGGCAAAGGTCAGGCCGGCCGGCGGGTCACACCCAACCTCCTAACGGCCTCGAGACCTATAGGAAAAGAAAAAATGAAATATGCCCAACGTCAGTTATCCTTTAAAAAATTTATTAATAATTTTATCATGAAAACCAAATTCTCCTGTGAACCGTCGTAACGGACGAATAGACCGTTAACGCAGATTCCCGCAAAAATCTCCCACTCGATATGCCGGTTCAAAACGACTGGTTAGTTGGGGGGGGGGGATCGCGCCAAAATGACACCGGGAAAACCGAATCTTTCTTCAAGAACGAAAAACTAAAATAATTTTATTATACTGGGGGCCGATTTTATTTTATTCCTCCTATTACAATAACGATCTGGAGCAAAGGCGGTAGTCACGCATGTCCGCCCTCATCGGCCGCCATTAGCCACGCACCTGGTTCTGAAACCGAAACGCGGCCGGCTCACCCGGCACAGAGACCGTTAGTTGAAGATTTTCTTTAAAAAAAAGTTATACCAAATAAACTATTGTTTCTACAAAACGCACAAAGTTTAAACATTTTTTATTTAAACTGACAGTATTCACATTTACATCGAACATGCCGAAACAAGCCGGTTAAGGTAGATCAAGATTCGAAATTATATAAAGCTTTTGATTATTTCTTTAAAGAAGAAATGTTTCTTAAGTTATGTCTATAGATGGAAGTTTTACAGAGTGCAAAGAGTTGTGAGAGAAAAAAAAATTATATATGAAAAAGAAAAGATGGAAAATTGTTAATTGATTAAATACCTTGGCTCCGATTTGGTTTCCGCATTGTCCGGCCTGAATGTGAACGATTTCCCTCATCTTGGATTGGTTTTTTAAATTGCTTTCTTTCCACAAAAAAAAGTCTGGTGATGCCAAGTATGTGTTCCCTCGTCGGAAGCAAGAAGGCAAATGGCTGAGACTTCGCCCAAGCGGTGGAGTCTTATTGGGCGGGGATTACGTCATTGGAGCCAGGTTGGCCAACGTAATTTTTTCCCTTTTTCAAAAACCCAATTTTCAATCAATTTCCACCGTGGGAATAATAAAATTTCAAAGCTGGATATTTTTCAGAATGAAAATTCCAAGGAGTTTGTTTTTGTTTAATAATTCTATTTAAAAGAATATCTAAAGAAATACGGGGTTTGCGATTGTCGACGCGCCAGACCGGCGAAATATTGATCCTCCGATTTCACTAAAGCTCGAAGGAAAACCGATATACTCAACTAAACGTTTTGTCTCCACCCTCTGTGATTTTTGTCTTATTTTACTGTTTGCAAACTGATATAAGCAGTTAAAATATACTTTTGAAAGAAAAATACACCGACTTTTTTTACTGCAGTTTAAACGTTTATTTCCTAATAAAAACTCCATTTTAAAACTATTTTTTTCGGACAATGTGAAAATGACAATGTTACTGTTTATTTATTTATTTATTTATTTTTTAATCGTTAAGCTCTCTTCTATATATTCTATAAATTCCAACCATTTGCAGTCATTCAATCAAGATTCAGCATCTGATTGCTGATTTATATAAGCTCAATTCTGCTTTCGGATGTATATACACAATTGTACAGAATAGTGGCTAGTGGCTATCACGTCTAACCGGCAATTCCAGCTTTTGTGTAATTTACAATAAATTACAGGCAGACCTCGAGAACATCAAGGTTGGGGGACTATCATCTGCTAGGTCATTTCAGACCCCAACGTAATCAGTCTCAGCCCAAACCCACTCATTCTTAAATACATTCTTTCCTATTTACATGCCATTTACTCAGTTAAGGTGATTTAGTATTTGATATTCCTCTTTTCACACATTACATATCTTATTATAACTAACCAATGGGTCGATGGGGTACTTATAGTCCACCATTGGCCCTCTTACACTACACTTTCATGCTAATATAAGTGTGTAAAATAATATTTATACCATTAAGTAATAATTATTTACAGATCGTGAGATGCATAACAGCACTCGGTAACTTTCTGTACCTCAATTTAGATTAAACACTTAGAAATACAAGATATTTTAATTTTGTTAAATTTAATAAAGCATTAGTACTGTGAACATGCTTTATGAGATTTCCTCTTGTGGTCTGCCTGGATGATGAAATGGAGAAACAACAATAGGCAAACTAATCAATTATGATCCTGAAAACAATATAAATATGTAATACACACATACATAAATAAGAAAATTTAATTACAAAGAAAATAACATTAATTTTTCTAATATTCATAATAATTATGTTAATAGAAAGTAGAATAGAAGTATAATGTAAATAGAGTCCAAGGTAGAACCACTTTTAGTTTAAAAATGAATGGTTGATGTTTGATGTGTGAATTGTCTTACTGGCATGGCTATACCATGTACAGAAGATTACCAATGCCTTACATTCAGAAAGGATATGTGCTTAGAACTCTGAATACGAATCAGCATGTTTCTGTCTCAACTTTGTCCATCTCCTTTAGGTGACAGTTAATAGTGCAGTGGTCAGTATAAAGGCTTATATCTAGCCTGCTGAGAGAAAGTTCTTTTACCTTTCTTTTTGTGAGCGTTATGAATATGTGGACTCTCCTCAGGCCTGGTTAAATTTAATAAATCAATAACACTACAAAATATGTTTAACTACTGAAAAGATGAGGATGGGCAAATGCACATTTTTTGCTTCTATGAGAAATTGATATTAAGACAAGAAATCATGTTGTTCTATCCCCCCCCCCCCCAAAAAAAAAGAAGTCTTCTTAAGAGGTCCAAAGTAAAACCATTTTCTGTCCTTCAATTGGCATTCATTGTATAGGAATTATTGTGATTTTTAATATTTCTTTAAATATGTATTACATCCACTTTAACAAACCTGTAATGTATTTGTTAGTTGATTGCAATTTAAAAGTAATTTATATACAAGAATGTGTATTTTGAGGGGAAAAAATCTTAATCCTTAACTTCATTAATTTAGGCTCTTGTTCCAGACTGAAATGATATGAGCCACACTGTAACACCAATGATAAAATCAAATTTCAAAACAAAGTTCGTAGCAAAAGAACATAAATCAAATATATTTAGCAAAGAATGAGGCAATGCATAAATTTTAATTTTAACTATTTTATTATTTTCTCAAGAAGTTTCTCAATTACATAAAACTCAGCACCCAGAAAAATTGGTATAATTTTTTATAATTATGTTACATCCAATAAAACAACATTGATTGGTAATATATTTATCAATAGGAGCTCTTTGTTGTAGTAAAACTAATTAATATATAAATAATATTATTGTAAATAATAATAATTTCTGGGATAACGCTAGAGTATGTGGTAAACATAGGGTAAAAACCTTGGTATTACCTTTGATGCAAAGTTACTATGGTATCCACATAGAGAGAAGACTGTCGTCCAATGCAGAAGAATAATTGAATAATTGACAGTCACTATTATGTTCAAAGTTTAATTATGGATGCATGATATATAGTTCTGCAAGAAAAAGCAGATTGAGAACACTAGATGTATTATATATGGCAGGAGTGAGGATAGCAACAGGCGCCTTCAGAACTAGTCCAATACACAGGATTTGCACAGAAGCAGGAGTGCTCCTACCTGGGGAGAAAAGAACCCAACTGGCCCTGGCCTACTGCACAAATATATGTTCAAGAAAAAAAAACACTTCTTTCTTAATATAATATTTAATGGCAAATTGCAAGACAAGTATGAAAGGCTGAGAATCCATATGAGACCTTTAGCAATCAGGTTAAAGGAAACTTTGAATTCAAGAGGGACAGAATAGATCATAAAAATAATAGATCTTAGGGGTGGAAAACATACTTTCAATGCAGGCCCCCAATACTGAGCCATGGCTGTTCTGTAACTCCCTGTACATGGGATGATACGGCGGTAAGGAAAAAGGAAGACCCCCTCATATCTACCAAATGGAATTTCTTTCTTTATGGCATCTTCCAGATGCCAAATTTTCTTTACAGATGGATCAAAGACCAATGAGGGGGTAGGCTGTTCTGCATACAGAAGAAATCTGAAAAAGATGCAAAAGTTGCCCTCTATGTGGAGACCTGGTAACAGTAAGCCATCTATTAGAAGAATGCAATAAGTTAAGAGTATACTGAGAAAGGTGTGACCTACCCTCCGACCAATGGACCACTCTAAAACGTAATGCGTAGAGATTAGTGACTGTTAACGTATAATTATTCAGATATCGTGAGATGTGGTTTGGTGTGATGTAGTTATCAGAACAACATTTTCTTTATCGTGCCAACGTTTTGATCTTTTATTGAGATCATCTTCAGGGCCTGGTATTTACAAATATAGTTTACATTTACAAATTTATTTAGATATTTGAGCATAGTAAACGCATATCAATTAATTTGATCCGCCCCTTAGTAGAAGTTTGGATTTTGTATGTATTGGCGAGGATGTTGCAGTGAACGTTTTATCTGTACATTTCTATCTATTTAACTGTACATAGTGAATGTGCATATTTATTGGAGTGAAAGTATTTATTACCAAGGATGGAATGTAAGTTTATATGGTTAAACAGTGTAAGTTATAAATGAGGTTGGGGCGTCATTGGAATAAGCAGTACCATGACAGTCCGCCAAATGCTACTTTAGGATTAGTATAAGGTGTATATTGTTATGAGTGTGGACAGGTTACTGACTGAATAATGAGTACCTTGGTAACCTATCAATATGTGTGAAAGGTGTTCTTTTAATTGAAGAAAATTAAGTTTGTAAAGGGGAAGGTGACGAGTAATGAACAGAGTGGGGTACCAAAATACCCTACTCGAAAATACAAGACTTGTTAATATGCGAGGTGCCGGTAATGGCTATTGATGCTGACTGGTGGGGGGAATAATAATAATAATAATAATAATTATTATTATTACTACAAGATACAGGTCAACATAGTCATATACACTAAGCCTATTAAATGTAAATTGTATGTTTAATTGGCTAAGATGGATCGAGCATAATAACAAAATAAATTATTTTACTTCCTTGCATTCAGATTTTTTCTTTTTGAGTTTTGACTGTAAAACAATTCAACAATGGATACTTGAGTAGATGTAGATCAGAAAAGGATTTGCTGGTTTTTATGAAATAATACATTTTGACAAAAATACTTTATTGACTGACAATATGTATACAGATTAGAAAAAATTCTATGCTTCTTATCATGTTCAGAAGAACACACACCAAGGATAAAATCATCCAGTGAATAGAAACTTTTGTTGCACAAATTGCTTACATCGATACGATTAAAATAAGGTAACTATATAACGTTTTCATCACTATACACATATCTTATACTTTATATATATATATATATC
>CM077107.1:3480157-3522372 GCA_039619505.1 Cimex hemipterus | reverse complement strand
TAAGATGTGTATAAGATGTGTATATATATATATATATATACACATACAAATATATTATTAATTTTTTGTAACCATAAACAAATAACAAATTTCTTTGTACAGGTGTATTAAAATAAAATGATGGCACCTAAGCAACAATAAAATATAATGCGATAAATGTACAAAAATAAACCATTTAGGTCTTTGATATCACTTCATACATACATTATAACACAACAATTGTTACAAAAATGGCATTTTAATTTAGATAGTTTAATAAACTATACAAGTCTGAGTTAATTAGGCCTAATAGGAAATGGAGAATGAAAAAAATTTATTATGAAAGAAGAAAGCACTACATAAACCCCTCCAATGATTGAAGTCTAAGTAATAACTTTAACTAATATAAAATATACTATGTACGGATTTCTAGGTAGTTTAGCAAAATAAACATATAAAAACAATTTAAATTAATTATATTTTTACTTAAGGTCTTGGTTGAGATGAAAAAGCTAGTGTCATATGAGGGATTTAAACCCATCACCTTTGGTTCAATACGTTCCCCTCCTAACATTCGCTTTTTCATCTCAACCAAGGCCTTAGATAAAAAGGACAATTAATTTAAATAATTAACATGATCAATTAAGACTACTAAATACATGTATGTAATAATATAAAACCAATAAAAATATATACTTTATTATTTTATAACAAATGAAAAAAACAATAAAACACCTTAAGTTTATAATGGTTTAGGTAAACACAAATCAATGAAAATATTGAAATACAAATTACAGTAGAATTTTTATAATTTGAATTTCACCCATTTTCATTATTTATTTTTATTGAATTAACATAAAGGAGCTTTTCTTTTTCTGGAGACTCCATCAAAATCATGACTATTTTTCTGAAAGCACTAATACTTGTAACATTGTGTTAATAGTAAAATTAAAGTATTGGCAAATGTAAAAAATAAACTTCAAACTTCACCAGACTTTATGATGCAGGCAAAGTAGGAGATCATCATAAATATGTTTGTTTCAATGGATATATCTGCATGTTTGTTAAACGTTTTGTTGTGGAGAAAGAGACAAAAAAATTAGGACATTTTTTGCCAATTCAACAATTTTGAAATCAAACAAATCAGATTGAGATTCTAATTTATTTATAAATAAAAAAAGGTCATAATTTAATTGTAACCAATGTGAATGTACGGGGCAACATCAATGAATAAAAAACATTTTTTCTTAAATTATTGTAAATATATATTTTTTTAATATTTCACTCCATATAAGCCTGAAATAACTCAGACTTTAAATGTATCTTTTCTCAAATTAGATATTCACTTCTGGGAAAAAATAATCTACAACTAATATTTGAGAATAATACAATATATACAACAACAAAAATAACTGAAAAACTTTAGTCCTCACTTTTTGCCCAAGAGATATATGAGCATGAAATATTTTCAGTTGGGCATTTGTTTTGAATTTGGCAATTAATTATATCAAAGGCAACAAATCTACTCTAATAAATTGAGTTTTCACTCGAATGATGTTATTGATTTAGTCAGTCTATGTATTACATAGATAAAAGAGTTTGAATTTTTTTAAACATTTTATTTTATTCAATCCAAACTAAGAGAGAATCTTATTAAATATAGCTCTAAAATTAAAAATAATTAACTAATACTATCGTGAAGAATATTTATAAAAAAGTGTCAATCTAGGTTTCTAAAACTAAGAAAACACTTAAATTTTAGCCCAAGACAAATATATTAATTGTGTGCTTATTGATCAATTATCATTAATGATAATCAATCAAGGGAAATGCTTTGATAGTATTAACCCGTTCTGTAGATTTGAGTGAAATATTATATAGAAATTAATTGAGGCACTCATATTGACTTTCTTTTATCTCTCTCCTGTTCGCTATGTACATTGTTCACGAGTGAAAACAAATTTACAGTGTGTATGTGTTTTCGATTGTGTGTGTGTGTGTGTGTGTTTTGAGAAATAGATGTAAAGACTAGATGTGATAGGTCACGAAGGGTTACAGGAAGCGAATTTCCTCATACTAAGACAAGACGTCGGCCTACTTTTCCAACCCTTTTTCTGACTGGAGCCCTTGTTGTTTACACACGCTTCCTGCTCAGCAACAATACGCTCTTCTGTACAACATTTACAAACAATAGAATGATTTATTTTATAATTAACTAAGGTTTATTATACAAGATCATAAGTAAGATAGGCATGTAAGTTAAAAGTTTAAAATAATATATCAAAAAAGAAATACTATTGTCTTTATAACTCTGCCTATGAATGATTTGAAATTCTAATTTGACCATTAAAAGTACTTGTGAAAAATGTTTTTCACTGCTTTTAATTGATATTACAACACAAATTGTTAATGTTATTCTTCTTTTTGAATAAAACTATTTTAAATAATAATTTTATCTATCATTTAATTTATTTAAAAATAATGATAATTAATAGCAACTTATTTTATCTTTACAACATAAAAATTAGAAACAAAATAAAGGATTGTCAACATATTTAATTGTGTTAATTATTTATATATTTTTTGTTAAAATGAATCGAGGGGAATAACTTGAAGAATACCTTCAAGCTGTCTCTCGGTGATGTACTGCGAGGATGCAGCTGGATCACCATAATGGCTTTCCATCAAATAAGGTAACACTGTCATTGTATGGTAAACATCTCCCCTCAAGGGAGGGATTGGGACTCTTTCGGCCTCTCTTTTTGTGTGCTTTTTAATAACCCACCTAGAACAAATAAAAATATAAGGTAAAAACAAAATTTTAAGTAAAATTACACTTTCATTTAGCTTACGGGTGATTAAATATTTGTTGTAAACTGAACCGGTCCTTTGGATCTTTAGCAAGCATACCAGATAAAAGACCCTTGAGCGATTCATCATCTAACTCTTTCGGGATCATGAAATCTCCTTGACCGATGCATTCAAAAAGTCGAAATATATTATCACCTTCAAATGGATATTTACCGGTTGTTAAATTGTACCTATAAAATTTAATGTAATTAATTCACAAATGAAGTTTAAGATTTACAATAATTATCTTACAAAGTCACACCACTACTCCAAATATCTACTTTAAATCCAGAAAATTTTTCTAATCCATTGGCTATTTCTGGTGGTTGAAATACTGGAGAGCCTTGGCTAGTGAAACACGTGTCATCTGGTGCAAACCTATCCAAAGCCTAAAAAATTAATCTAGAATAAAAAAAGAATCTATAATATCAGATTTTCACTACAACCATTATTCATCCTTACTCAGAACAGTTAATCTCATGTAATATACGAATAATACAACAGATAAATATAATTAAGTACTCTTTAAAACAAATTTATAATTTCTTATAACAGTGAAACTTCCCTGTAACAAGACCCTCTTAGGAAATGAAAATTGTCCTGTATATAGAGGTATTTGGGGATAACAGTGAAATAAATGTTAAGTATTACAATATGGGCCACATTAGGGATTACAAAATATCTCGAAACACCGAGGAATTTAGAAGACTTTTCTATGGCCAAAAGGTTTTTTAAATACACTGAGAAAAATTTTGCGTAAAAGCAAAGTTAAACATTCTTTGAAACATCCATTCCCTCTCTAATGCTAATTTTTTATCTTCATAGTGTTTTCCACAAGTGCTCTAAAAATTAAATAAAATAAAAATAAAAAGTAAAATGTTTTTGGTTTCAAAATTGACTTTTCCATCCTGTTTTGTCAACCTTGGTCCTTCGCTCCATTAATGGTCTTAAAAATATATCATGTTCTAAATTTGTTGAGTCAACCTGAAGATGCTTTAAAGGCATTTCCCCCAAAATGTTTGCCAATAATAAGGCCTTTTCTCATTTAAGAAGATCAAACTGTGATATTTTAAAAGCCCTAGCAAGGCAAAACCATTCACATATGTCTTGGTATAAGGCAAAAATAGACTTTTAGAAAAAAATCTGTCGGATTGGTCATTTCCACATATATACCATTTATCAAAAAGTTTGTTTTTATTCTTTAGAATTTCACTTTGGGTCTTTCCAATGGAAATCATCGCAGGCAAGTCTCACAACAAAAGCAAACAAAATAAATATGAGAAGTGGTATTTCTCAGAAAACAATTTTGCTGCTATCTGCTTTGGGAGAGTTGCAATCATAATATAGTAGAAAAAGCTGACTGACTGTTAATGGGAGTGTCCTCTTTACTGAAGAGTTTAATGTGAATAAACAAGTG
Organism: Cimex hemipterus; assembly: GCA_039619505.1. Classification (NCBI taxonomy): domain Eukaryota; kingdom Metazoa; phylum Arthropoda; class Insecta; order Hemiptera; family Cimicidae; genus Cimex; species Cimex hemipterus. Next base: position 3,518,126 of record CM077107.1, on the reverse strand, counting down.
GAAAGACATAGACAAGGAATCAGAATTCATCAGTTCAAGGGAAGTGTTTACTTTTTAGAGGTGTCCGTTAAGGGAAGTTTCATTGTATTAGTTGTAACTTCCAGTTTTATAACCTAGTTTTGTGAAAAATTAAAGCCAAGTGTTTTGTGGGTGTAAAACTTTTTATTATAATGGACTTTTTAGGCACAATGGCTTATCATCACCAGCCCAAATGGGTTACTCATCAATTCTTGTCTATTTTTAAATCTTTCAAGTACAAAGAAGGCATGGTTTTAATTTTACACCAATCTTCTAATTTATAATTATATAATATACCAAATTTTAATCATAACCTTAAAATCTTTATTACATACCTCTGCCACTCCTAAATCTGATATTTTAAGAGTTTCATCTAGTGTGAGCAAAAGATTGCCGGGTTTTATGTCTTTATGAATGATCCCATTACTATGAAGATAATCCAGGCCATTGATTAACTGACAAAAGTACCTAAAATGTTACGTCTGCTAAAAACAATTCAAGAAAATTGATTTAAATGTATTTTTCTTACCAATGGGCTTGCCATAATGGAAATTTCTTCTGTGGTGTACTCTCAAGCATGTCTTGCAACCCTCCAACACAGTATTCCATAATGAGATACATTTTTTCTTTTTCGTTATTGTACAGTACATCAACAAGTTCTATCACATTTTTGTGTTTCAACATTCTTAATAATTGGATTTCCCTGAAAGCCAAGATAACTCATCTAAGTTAAATAACTTCAAGTGCGGATTCCTTTTTTAAAAACTTTATTTGAAGTTACAAGTTTAACCTAATTTAATGATGTACTCTCATCAAACTCTAGGCAAGGAATCATCGTTATTAACAATACAGAATTAAATAAGTACGACCCTGGGGAGGGAGAGGGTGCTGACTACAATACTAGGAATGACACCTGCATCTTAGGCGTTGTAAACAGATAATTTCACATAACTTCTATATATCTTCACTGTTACATTAAAAATATAACATTAAAAATATAAATATAATCCTTCATGTCAAATGATATATAACATTATGAACATTTGAAAGAAAATATGTAACACATACACAATAATAATACATTTGTAAGAGCTCTGAATATCACCAATTTGTCAAACATGAGTAAAAATAGAGCCTAAAATATTTTGGCTTAGTACACAAGCTCAAGCATTTGCTCTTTGAAAAAATTGTGAATGTTTTCTATATCAAATTCTTGCTTAAATTAAGACAAAATTTAATACGAATAATTCTTTTTATTGGATGCTGGTGAATGGTGATTTTTTTTTTTTTTTTTTTTTTTTTTTTTTAATGAGTACAAATAGTTTAAGTGAATCTAAAATTTCTATTATTGTATAAATTCATTTTTTCCCCATCTTACATGTGTTTGTATGATGTAATCAATGTTTATAAAATCCAGGTACTGATGATGATCTCAATAAAGATCGAAACGTTGGCATGTTAAAGAAAATGTTTTTCTAAACCAGACTGCATCTCATGATCTCCGAATAATAATTATTTAACTTCACTAATTTCATGGTCCACTTGGCCAATTATCATATTACAATAAATTAATTGAAAAATGGCAGAAAAGAGGGAAAAATTTTAAAGGTGGGGTTGAGAAGGGAAGTTGGTGTACGAGTAGATCGAGGTCACAATAGCTCAAGTGGTAGAGTAACGGTGTATCAAGCCAAAGATTATGGGTTTGAATCCTGCTCATGCCATTGACTTTTTTACCTCAATTAAAAACCCTAATTAATTGTAATTATTTTAACTATGAGCATGTTTTTCAGAAACTTATTTCACTTGAATATCATGTTTTCTTTCTTTTTAGTATGTGAGATTCATGGTAATGTCTTGTAAAAGCATATTCGGTTGTTACTGCCAATTTTCGTCTATTTTAAGGTCGTCATCAGAGCAAAACAATCTTAAATATGTCTACAAATGGACATAATTAAGTTTTTCTTTGAGGACTGATGCCAAAGGCTGAAGGATTAGACCGGAGCATTGAAAGTAGGTCGACAGTACCAATAGTATTTGGATTTTCAATAAGATCATACCATGAACCAGTGAGACATCAACCTGTAGCTTTATCATTTCTGAGTATTCCATTCTACCTATTCCACATGGTTTTACTTATCTAAAGATGGCAGAATGACAAAACCAGCAAGACTACAGTGACCAAGATAATCAGTGTTACATTCCATTGAAGACTCAACAAATTCCATGAGTAAACATCTCAGTTGACGAATTAGCAAATATTCTTGTTCGACAAAAGCCTCAACAAGTGATGCCTGACAGGTGTGGCAGTGTAAGTCAATTAAAAAAGAAAATCAGAATTGTGCTAATTTAACCACCAAAGCAAATCAATTAAGCAAGGTAGATGAATCACAAAACAGTGATTTTCTGCCCCAAGAAAAAAGTGAATTAAAAACTGTACTCTTAGGAGTTGGCTTATAGTTGATATGATCATAATGTGACTCATGAGTTCGCAGAATTGTATTTACTGTACTTATTTATGAAAGATTGCCTTGAACAACCAACAGATAAATAAAATAATCATTTTGATATTACCAGGACAGAGAATCTAAATAATAACCATTCTTAATTTTTTCAACGCCAGTTTCAGAAAAAGTGTAGATCACAAACTGAAGCCTCATTATTTGGCTCACTGTAATTTGAACACAATTTGAATTTAATGTGCTGTTTTCTTTACTAATTTGTTGTTAATCCTTTTTTTCTTCACTCTTACTCTCTAAAATTACATTATAACAATAAAACATACACTGATTTGTAATTTTAGAGAACAAGAATAAAGAGGAAAGCGAAAGGGATCAATACCAAAGCAAGAAAATAAGATAAAAAAACTACTAAAATTCTTAAAAAGCCCTACATGAATGTATGTACTCTCATAATACTAATTAAATGAATACTAATACTCTTTCTTGTGGACTTGCAAAACTTCCTAATTTTTCTCTGACAGAACAAATTTTGTTTTCCACTCATCTTTAATTGGTTTGTCACATAACAATCTGAAAACTGACTACATAAACTGAGACTAAACAGGAAGCACCAAAGACGTAAGAGAAGGTTATGCAAATAATATGTCAAGTCATATGTCATTCGGTAGAATCCTGAGTTGATTTTCTTTTTTCTGTCTGCTTTTGAGAAATTTTTCATTGAAAAATTGATGCACTTAATGCCTGTTCATTAGAATTACTTTTCTTAGTTAGTAAATTAGTAAAGTGCTTTATTACAAGTTTATAATTACTTTATTACTTTACTTAGTAAAGTAAATTGAATAATGCAAAGTAATAAAATTGTGTCACAGATAAATGTCTGGTTATTGTACGTGTCTGTTTAGAGAAGTTCAATTATATTTTACTAAAATATTATGGTATCTGTTTTTGTCAACAATGCCTTTTTGGAACTCCCCTTTTTTTTACCCTAGACAATGCTTATTAGTCAAATACTCGAAAAAGATCCCTAGCAGAATAATTTGAAACTTTGGAACTCTTAAAAGTAGCTTGGTCATTTCCTGTCATTTTGGTCTGCCTCTATTCCCTGATTTGGTCTGTTATGGGTTAAATCCATCTGAGATATACAAAGTCACATGCTTCTTTCACCTTTTATGATAATTGTATAAAAAAAGGCATAACTAAACAGAAAAGCAAACTATGTAATGATTATGGCCGATAGTAACTGCCAGCCTCAAATCAAGGATAAGCAGATACCATATTTTTTTTTTAAATATAGTATTATTTTACAGCACATGTAAGCAACTTAGTCGCCTTCATAAATTTTGTATTATAACAATATTACATGGAGAAGTAATCCATGTATTACACTCCTACTATTTCATCACTAGGGGGGAAATTGTGAGGTGCTTAGGCATCCTAGAGGTTTTTGGGAGTTAGTGTTGACTAGGTGGGACAGGTCGAGAGCTTTATGGTAACGTCTGAATGGACTTCAGATGTTGAGGATAAATGGGATTTAAAGGTGTGTGTGAATTGTATGGTCCGATATGAAGTAGGGAGCTTGGGCGATATTTCAAAAAATGAATTCCAGAGGTGATGCAGCAGAGGGTAAAGGTTATTTCCCCTACTATTTGGTTTCATTAAATTTTGCGATGTTCTTGAACCAATCTTCCAAGCAGAAGATAGTCCTGGTGGTTACTGAAGGCCACTGGTTCAGTGTTAGCAGCAAGGATGACAGTAAAACAGTGAGGATAAGCAAACCTCAAGAGGAAGTCTTATTTTAAATATTTATTGTGCTAACATCACTTAACTTAGATAGAAAATGTTTGTGAAAAATTAAAGTTTGAAATTTTAACAAAAATTAGTCCATTTTATACACACTAAGGGGAATTTTATACAGTTGGTTACAAACTGTTACAACATGTTTTAAGTTTTCTGTTTTTAAGGATTACTGGGTGGAACAAGTGTTTACTTTTCTTTTGGTCAAAATAAACTGTGTTTCATGGGGAGGAACGTTTATGAGAGTTTATATGAAGATCTTTTGTTGTTATATTCTTGGTCATACATGTACATCTAAGAGCAATATTCTAAAAACGACGTTTATACAGACCTCTGTACATTTTGTTCACCGTTGGGTATTCGTCTGAGCTTTTTTTTTTTAAGGATTTTCACCGCCCTCCTGCACAGAGTTTCCGAGTCAAGCATCTCTTTCACTTTCCCGTAGCTGCCCTCGCCGAGTAAATCTCCCATAACGTATTTTCCTATCATTTTGCACCTTTTTTTCTTCGTTTGGTATATGATTTCGTTCGAGTCCACTTTGTGGAAGAACATGATATCGTTGTCGTCGTTCTCATCGTCCGTTATCCAGGTAACACCACCATGCCCTTTCTCGTATAAATCTAAATCACTGGACTTACAATCATTTATTGTCATATTATTGTCCATAACGGTTAAGGTATCATGTCTGCACTACGTATAAGCCACACGAGTACGACTACGAGATCCGTCTCAAAACACCAATTTTACACTTCATTTCTCTAAACAGCCATTTTAGTTGAGGAGCCTCCCCGTTTCTACAACTCTCAAGTACGACAACTTATTAATTTACAAGGGAAAAATTTACTCAAGTCTCAGATTTAAAAATAAAAGAAAAACGTTCGAAATTTGGCGATTTTATTAACTTTGGATTAACATATTTTTCAAGCTGTTGAAAAAGATAATTATTTTTGTATCGTAGAATATTTCATTTAACTTGAGAAATATGTCAAAACCTGGTTCAAAATTCTACCAATTCTCTGGTCGAATGAAAGAACGTAATGTTCATTTTTTATGATTATAAACTATTAAATCAAAACATTCCCAACTTATTTTGCCTTATATTATATTTGTAACAATTAAGCATTTTTTGAGAATCTAAGAAAGAAGAACAAACAGCCAAAACAATCAATTACAGAAGTTTGAAAATTCTGTCAGGGCACCCAACAGTTTAAAAGCATCGTTTGTTGCCGGAATAAAACATAGGAAGATTGTTTACAAAAAATAATGATATAATAAGATTATGCATTGAGTAAACAATTTCTAATATCAACAATATGCATTCCCCCTTAACTTGTGACTCCGCACTTTATCAAGATCCCTTTTATTATTTTTAATGGAATTGAACCGGCCAATTAAATATTCAAAAAGTGACCAAACGACTTAGGACTTGAAGGACATAATAATTATTTCTTGCATGAATTATCATGCCACTGTTTGACCAACAAATTGATTATCCCTCGCTTTAAAGTTTTTCAAGTATGTACAATATATTTACATTGATTAAAAATAACTTTCGTTTGTAATGTTAAAATTGCTTATGTGTTTATTAATTATGTTTGAAAGTGTAGATGGAGGGAAAGGATTTGTTTACTTTTCCAACAAGCACGTGCGTTTCAGCTGGAGTTGATCTTCATCGGGTTTCCCTTGTCAGAGATGCTGGTATGTTCAAACTAACGCAAAATGTGTTGAAAACATTAACCAGACAGCCTATCTCTAAAGATTTATCTGGATATGACGTAAGTATCCCTCCACTCCATAATTTATACATATATTTTTTATTCACTTTTTGACTCGTTTATCACAATTTATCACGCTGTAATGGTGTCAGTCTTTATTGTTTAGCTGATAATCCATAATGCCATCGTTGCTCGAATCTGTGTCTACTGTTTTTTTTTTCCCCACTTGTATACAATGAGAGTCGGTTGCAGGTTTATGTTGAGAAACGTTCAAAATAGTCGCATATCTATGTTGTTTCCTCCTTTTAAAAATATGACAGAATTGAAACAATTTCAGGATGCAATAAAAGCCCTCAATGGATTGCAGTCTAATTTGAGTGTTCTTACAAAAGCTGCCAATGCTGGAAGTAATTCACAAAGTAACAATATTGCATTAACCCACAAGTATTTAAAGAGGTAATTTTTATATTTTATAATTTTTGTAATTTAAGATATCAAATATTTTCAGCACACATCCATCATGGGCCTTTTCTGAATGATCTTGGTTACTCAAATGCATTAGTATTAGACTAATGAAAGCCAGTTGACAAAGTAGCATGCACTATACTATACTTTAAGCCGTGGCGATCATACTATATGAGAGCCTGGGGATCTGAACCATTCAACAGCTCAGTAATTGGACTCTTGAGAGAGTGAATGAATGTAATAGACGAATCTCTCATAAAATCGAACACTTGGTTAGGGAGGGAAGAACTGACTCAGTTGACTGTGAGTGGCAAAGAGAACAGATCCATTTCTCCCTCTTATTTGAAGAGCAGAGTTCAATGGAGAACCTCACAATGAAGTTTTAGAAGCCAATACAACTCCAATTAAGGCCGACAAAATTTTGTTCTTTTAAATTAAATAAACTACATGAATGTGATAGGTCTTTAAACAACAAGCTATCTGAGGATTGAGTTTGACGTATGCATTCCATTCTTTGATGCTCTTTACAGATAATAAAGCTGAAAAGAGATCTGGTCATTTATCAAGGCTATCAAGGGTTGGGGTTGTTAGGGAGAACTTATAGAAGGATTTAGCCAATGTGCGTACCAGGTAATATTCGACCATAGGATTTCTTACCTGGCAACCATAGTGTAGGATTGAACAGCACACTGAGTTGAATACTTGATATTTGACTTTTAATCGGATGACCTCTTGAGTAATTAAAAAGCATTTCTTCAATTAAGTAATGATGTCAAGTAACTTCCTCTTAACTAAACCAAATTACATAGAATGTCTGGGCTGTCCAAGCAGTAAAAACAACAATAAAGAATCATTTTAATGCCAATTAAAGAACATTGGGCTGGATCGTCTAAGAAGCTCTTACATATCAAAATTGCTCACTGATGGTCTGAACAGAAGGAAGGATAGGCTATACCTGATTGATAGAGAAAGGTTGTCCTGTGTGTCACCCTTACAGGGAGCAAAAAGGCATAGCAACCAATATAAAGGCAATCCTTGAGCATGAAAATAGGTTGAGATCCCTCTTTGAATTTTTAATAGAGATTGGTAGGGATGTTTCCATAAAATATATATTATCCATTATAATTAGTGGTCTGATTGACCAAATACTTCTTTCAATTAATTATTCTTTGTATGTAAGTTCTTTGTTGAAATGAAAAAGTTAGTGTCACGAGCGGAATTCGAACATACAACCTTCGGCTAAATACACTGCTGCTACTTGAGCTATCGCGATTTTGATCCATTATATAATTGATGTATTTTGTATGTAGTATGTATAAGTACGTATTGTACGTAATTTAATGTATATGTGTATGAATATAGTTGTGTGTCTGTGTGAATGAGTAAGTGGGAGGACTGATGGTGGAATATCAAGTTCCTTATCGGCCTTCATCGTGCAGTTGGGGGCTGATAAAACTCAATTGTCAGTGCCCCTATTCAAAAACATTAATAATAAAAATAAAAACTGTACGTAGGAATGATTTTGGAAAATACATTTAAAATTGGCAAGATCTTTACAAATCACTGTCTACAATTTTGTTTCAACTCGTCTTTAAATGGTCGGTGTCTTTTGGAACTGCATATGGTTCAGAAATCCTCCTGTATGGCCACATACAACACACCTCTCCAGAATTGTTGAATCCTGCCAATATTATTTTACTATTTGTGTGTTTAACATTGTAATGTTTGCCCCCTTCTCAGTTGTACATGCCAACAAAATGGATTTTTGAAAAATTAAGTGCAACACATTATCTCCATGGTCAAATCAGACAATCTGTTAACTTTTTTTCAATTGATTTCAAAAAAGGACAGCATATTGATATTGTTATTTATAGATAGTTAAAAATGTTATATTTTTCTTTTACATTTTAGTTAGTAAAATATAGCACACATTGCATTGGTTGAAATTGAATTTGTCTACTCCTTTTATTTACATCATTACTGTCATTACATTTTAGAGTAACCTTCAATTGCTTTGAATGATTAGATATTGGATTTTAGATTGTTCATTATTGTGATTAAGTTTTATTCCATTATCAGTAATATTTCTTTTATTGTATTATTTTTTTATAGAATTGAATGGGCAAAAAACCTTTTACAGTTTAATATGAAAATTGTTAATCATTAATAGAACATTATTGGTTAAAAAAAAGAGAGTAATACTAAATAATTATTGGGTTGGCAAGTAAATAATGATCTTTTACATATATTTTTATTTTTTTATTCCTGGCATATTTTTTAACTATTCAGCGATGTATTGCCTATTGTTTGCAATTTTTACGTATCATTCAAATAGCATGTTCATTCCTTTTGCATAAAAATGTCCAACTTTTGAGTCCAATAATTTGAACATTTTCTAAACTTTCAAAGTTTTAGCCATTTAAACATTTCGTAATGAATGATAGTAATCACAAGGTGAAATGTCCATAGCATATGGCTGGATGTGATAACGTTTTAGTAATTGTTTGGTCTTCAAATCAACATGGGGCGCGTGTTGTGGTGAAGACTACACCTTTTCTATTTTTACTAGTGCAGACTGTTGTTTGCTTCATTTGAAGATTAAATGTGTTAGCACTTAGCTGTCCACATACAGTCCACTATTAACTGTTTGCCCTGGTGGTAGCTCAAAAGGGGCTGGACCAAATGTACTGTTGTTTCAGAAAAACTAGGTGGCCATTGACCAGTTGGCAGTAAGCTTTTTGCAGACTGTTAGCATGTGGTCCATTTTTCTCCTGCCACCAATCTAAGAAGAAATGAAACGTAAGAGTGACAACTTGGTAATGAAGAGCAATTTGAGATGCAATCCACCAAATTCCTTTCACTGAATTTGTTTGGGATCCACGTATTGAACTTTTGAACAAACCCCTCTTTGGATGTGGTTTTAATGGTTGTATGGGATGCATTTAACAACTCTTCTAGTTCTTCTTGGGTCACCAAAAAGGAATTTCTTTCAATTATAGCTTATCAACTTCAGGATGATGTCCACTACCCACATCATTTTAAAATTTTTCTTCCCTAAATCATTTACAGCATTAGTATCAAACAGTGCACACAAATTTTCCGTTGCAACAGTTTCATTGTCCCCTTTTTGGAATTCATACATTAAATAAAACCTCACACGCATTTTATCTACAAAGATGCTTACCTATCAAATTATTTGACTCATCTAAGAAGTCAAAAACAGAAACTGAGGAGAAATAAAACCTTTTAATTTAGGGATTAAACAAGTGAGACAAAAAAAGTAAAAATTGAACTATTTAATTGGAAAATGTTAATACTTTCTTGCTAAGTCAGTATCAAGGAATTTTTATTAATCACCCAGAAAATTCCAAATTATCGAAGCTTCCAAAATACACTTTTTTATAGCTACAATTTGTCATTGCAGTGGTGGGAAAAAAAGGAGTGGAAGGGATTCAAAAAAATATTTTTAGATAGGTGTATGACAAATTTCAAAAAAAAAAAAAAACTTTCTCCAAATATAGTAAGAATTAGGGGTATACCAGAGAGTTGTTCAGCAGAACTCTTATATAAATTATTTAATTAATAATTAATTATACATTTACTTAGTTGAAAGGTTGTGCTGCTGATGGAGGAAGTAACACAAATAGACCAGATTCCAAATCTCAGATTCTGTTTCTCTGCCAGAACTCAACTTCTACTAGGTGATGGAGATATGTTTGGCTGATATTACAGTTTGTTTTTAATAATTATAAGGTTCTGGTATTTTTTGCTAAGAGATTTTTGCCATATTTATGCCGAATGGTTTTCATACTTTTCCTGGGTCTTTTCTCCCTTCAGGGCCAGATCCACACATCACACTGCAATTAAATTGCTCGGCGATAGACTTTTGCAAATTTTGTGTTGTCCTGAATAATAAATATAGTACATGTTATTAATGTGTAATAATTGTTTTTTTGTGTAGAAGTGGTGTTGATTTGGAAAAATTCGAAAGACAAATACCTGTGATACATGTATCCGGAACAAAGGGAAAAGGTACAACATGCAACCTTTGCGAATCTGTAATTAGAGCTCATGGTTATAAAACAGGTTTATTCACATCTCCGCATATAATTAGCGTGAAAGAGAGGATAAGTATAAATGGCGTACCTTTAACTTATTCTGAATTCACAAACTATTTTTGGCCAGTGTACAATGCATTGGACAACAACAAGGTAAACTAAAAAATAGAATAAATAAATAAAATAAAAACGTCTCCAAACATTGTTATTGGTATTGATAAATTGCAGGAAAATGAACATGATATGCCTTCATATTTTAAATTTTTAACTGTCATGGCATTCAACGTTTTTTTCAAAGAAAATGTCGATGTCGCCATTTTTGAAGTTGGCGTTGGTGGAGAGTATGACTGTACGAATATATTCCAGTAAGTAGTTGAAGGGAAACACCTATTAATGTTGTTTTTATGTATATTATTAAATTTTTTTCAGGCATACTCCTATTGTTGGTATTACTTCACTTGGTCTCGATCATACTTCCATCCTTGGTACCTCACTAGATCAGATTGCATGGCAAAAAGCTGGAATTATTAAAGAAGGATGTAGAGTGTTCACAGTAGATGATCATAGCCCTTTAGCTCTAAAAGTAATCCAGGAAAGGGCTAAAGAAAGAAATGTATGTATACATTTCATGAATGAAGTTAAATAATGTTTAAGTAGGTTAGCTGTGATTAATAGTACGCTCTAATTTTATAAAGTGTTGAGTATTCCAAATCTTCAAGATAATCATACAGCTTTTATAACTGCATAAATATTATATATAAATTTATTTATTTCAATGTATCATTGTTGTCTTATACAATAATATCTTATAATACAAATTCAACATTTATAACACCCTTATCATCATTAACTTTAATTAATTTTATTGTTTTACCCTCTTCTAAAAGTTACAATTTACTCATTGAATTTCAGATTTCACAATTTTGTGACCTTATTTGAAAATGTCTATAGTTTTCCAGTATTCACTGGCTTCTGGCCGTGGTAGACCATGTTACATATGGCTATATTATTATAGATAAAACATGCAACACCTTTATGTATTTCTATTTCTTAATATATTAATTCACAGTCTAGGTTGATACTTGTCCCAAAAGTAGACCAGTACAACTGGAATTTAAACCACTTTGGCCCTGCCCACGTTCTCAACGCTTCCTTAGCAGTACAGCTTGCGTTTGCATTTCTAAACATGAAAAACAACATAACTTGTAAGTTAGAGAGTTTAATTTAGCACATAATTTTTTTCTCTATGAGGTTCTGTGTAATTATTTGATTTCTATATACTTGTGCTTTTTCTTAACTGGTAGAATGCACCTAAGTGTTGTTTATGTTACACCTTTGTGTACCAATGACAACTAATTCAAGAGTCTAATTTTGAAGCATTTGCTCCTGAAATATTGTTTCAATTGTGTATTGGGAGTGAATGAATGCCCATTTACCCGTTGTGTGTATGTGGCACATGATGATCGTCAGTCTCTTAACAGATGTATTGTATTGATACTTAATAATTACCCAACAGTACTTCTTGCAAAACAAGGATTAAATGATTGTATATGACACTTTTATAACAGTTCTGTTTAATTGTAATTAATAGATATATGTAAATGTTGTAGGCATAGTTAGAAAAAACAACCATAAACATTTCCTTAATTTATATGTAACTTCCATTGGTTTCGTAAAATATTAAATTTTTATCTTCTTCAGATTTGTGTTTAATAATACAAACCCATTTTGTTTTTGATTCCATTCTTTACAGATTGCTTTTACTTGCATTTACTTTATATAATAAAAAAAGTAGAAATGCATCGCCAATGTTCCAACGCTATTCTAATTTTTAATTTTACTAATACCTCCGTAGGTAATGGGCTGCCAGAATTGACTATTGACAAAGCATCAGAAAATGCCATTGCACAGTGTGATTTTCCTGGGAGATTTCAAATAGTTCAAAGAGGTCTCCATGTTTACTATCTTGATGGAGCACACACGAAAGAAAGTGTAGAGTTTTGTTCTTCCTGGTACTGTTCGGTTTCACAAAGGTAATAATTTTCTGTTTTACATTCCAAAAGATTTATAGAGAAAAATGTTTATTTGGGGTGGTTGAATTAGTTTGCTCACTACTAGCTTTTAATAATATAGTCATCACTGGTGACATATCATCCCATTATCCTGGTTAATTAAGGATCTTCAATGTGTGCATATAATTTTGTCAATTGTGACCCCTTCATACAATTGTAAAATGTGAAATGATAATGCCAGCATTGTCTTTATTTTTATAATTGTTTGATGGAATAAGGTTGAAATTTTGATAATCTGTTTCAGTGTACAAAAGTACACACAGACAGCCATTGAAGATAGCAAAATTATAAAATCAGACACATCCAAAGCAGTTTAATAATTCACCAATTATTTTTCAGCCAAACAAAAAAGATCTTCATTTTCAATCTTACACATAACAGAGATCCAGCGACTCTGCTTAAACCTTTTACAAAATGCAAATTTGACAGAGTTTTCTTTTCCCCTAATAGCATCACTACAAGCCAGAACACATCACCAAGGGGTAAAGATTACATCTACATTTTTAAATGCATAGCAAAAATTTGATTGGTTATTGATTGTTTTAGACCTGTTTGATTTAAATGCCTCATTGACCTCACCTACAGAACGCTTAGAAGCTTACAAGGCATTATGGATTGAGATGGTCAGCTGTGATCCAAATTGTGTTACTGTTTCATCAAGTTTGTCGGAGACGATATCCTTAGTTGAATCTATCAATGGGCCTTGCCAAATACTCGTCTCGGGTTCGTTACACCTAGTTGGATCTGCCCTTACATGTTTCACACTGAATGGACATCAATGATTGAAAAACTATTTATAATTATAATAAAATATTTTTAATTTTTTTATATTTGAAAATTTTTTATCTTAAAAATAAAATGTACTTAAAAGATAAAAAGTTCTGTTAATTTTGTTTCTACAATTACTTCCAGTTAACAGTCCCCACTTACTTTTGTATTCTCGATGTAATACTAGTGTTCACTTTTTCTTTTCAGTTCATTAAATTGTTCATCAGGAAGTACAATTATATAACATTTATATATATATATAAAACACAACAACAAATAGTCTTGTGTGTGTGTCTAGTTTGGAGCAATGTGAAACTGTGAAAGTTTTTTAAAATTATTGTTTGTTAATGATAGAAAGGTGATCTACTTCTGTAGGTACCTGGACACTGATAATCTCATAAACTTTATGACAGGATGGCTGATCAGCTCTAGGGACGAGGATTTGTCACGATGCACATTCCGAGCACTCCCATTTACTCCAAAAATTATCATTGCACTTAAGTGTTATTATTAAAATCATTTGAGGAATGTGCATCTACTCTGAATGACCGCACCCCACGAAGCTCAATCCATGCCATATTCAGTTGGCTATACTGATCCTGATTTTGAGAAGTAATTTTAATTAATTGTGGAGTAAATTAATCTCAAACAATTTTTGACAGCTGACTGGCCAAGAGTGTTTTATATCCTGGCCTAATTGAGCACAGTTTGCTTCATGTGACTAATTCCCTAAACATTTCACAAATAGGAAGTGATTCTATAGCCATCCATTGCCTAGCCTACATTGCTCTATTCTCAGACAACTGAAGACCGTCCTTTCCTGTTTTTTTTTGCAAGAAGAGTTCCAGTGTTTGACAATCAGTTTTGTTTCCCTTAGTTTGTGATCTTGTTTATTTTTTATAATTTGTGCAATTACATCTGTATGTACTAGGTGCCTTCATAGATTTTTTGGCTGCATTAGTTCCTCTATAGCCACCAAAAGTATTTAAATTTCACCTTTCATATTCTACATTAACTTTTGTGCACAGATTTGTACAAGTTTGAACCAACCCAAGTTTTTTTATTTTTTTATTTTTTTATTTTTTAATTATTATTATTTTTTTTATGGCCTTGCCTTTATTTGCATAAGCCTATTTTTTATTTTTTACTACAGCATTGCTAATTAGTATGAGGATTCTTTTGTTTTATGCTTCTACTCTCGCTTCTTTCAAAAATTTGTACAATATTTTAAAAACTATTTCTTTTTCTGTTGCTATTAAGGAATTAAAGTTAAATGGCTTTTCCACTTCCGTACATCTATATATACGATTTAGCATCATATTTTTCGCACTTTCGTGTTCCGGGCAATGCAATACATTATGTTGCATTGTTTCCGGCTCATCACACGTCTCACAATTACGGGAGGGTCTTAAACCAATTCTCTTTAGGTACTCCCCACAAATAGTATGGTTGGACCGTATTCTCATTATTATTGAGAAAAATGCCTTACTTCCTTCTATTGTAGCTACCTAGGGGTGGAGTCGGGTTCTGGGACCAACGTTTTGAAAAAGACACCAGCGCTATCATTTTTATACCAATGTTTCCATTCATTTGTCCATTTTTACGAAAGTACTCGTTTTATGTCGCTGCTAGGAATCTGGATGTATTGAACCTCTCCATTTGTCGTAGCCTCTTTTGCCAATTTGTCCAGTCTCGTTGAAGACCACTCCACAATGGCCTCGACACCAACTTATGGTTACTAACTTATTTTTGAGCTCCAGGTCATATGCTTTTTCTAATTATTTCTGAGGCTAAGTAATCGCAGTTAGCCTTTGGGGAAAACTTTTCTATCTGTGTCACTGTGCTTCTACTATCTGTGAAAACACAGAATTTTGATTCTACTAACGAATCTATATAATCTAAAGCTTTTAAAAGCGCATACATTTCTGCCGAGAAAATAGACAATGTTGGTGGAAGCGAGAATTTTCTATAAAATTTATTTGCTGGATCGTAAAAGGCACACCCTACTTTTCCGCTCATTACCGACCCATCCGTAAAGATCCAGTGATCTGGTCTACGATGATTCACCTCTTCTACGAATAGCTTATTTGAAATATGTGCAGGATATTTTGAATAATCCTGTAAATAAATGGTATTCAGAGTGCTAATGGCTTTTTCATATTCTAGTTGATACACCGGGTGGAGCTGATTTTTATACATTTGGAAAATATCGGGTGTGCTTGATAAAAAAAGCCCTAACTATAGGTGGAAGTTTCTTTTTCCTCCAATACTGTTCCGTCTGGACTAGCTCGGTCAGCAATGATATTCTTGGCAGAAGAGCACTATCCGAATGTTATAAATTTATTAGTTTATTTAAAGCTAATTTTTGTATTCTGATTGTGAGAGGGGGTTCTCCTGCTTCTGCAGAAAGGACTACTTTTGGTGTACTTGGTAGTAATCCCAGGATTCTTCTTATACATTTATTGTTAAAGGTTTGCAATTTTCTCAAGTCAGTATCTGACGCCTGTCCATATACGATCAAACAAAAATCTAATACCGATCTTATAGAAGATTTGAACCCAAGTTTAGTTAGTAAAAAAAGAATGAATGAAAAGGTTCGAGGAAATTCTGAAAAATACCCTTCAAGTTGAAATAAAATAATTTTTAATTTGACAATTTAAGCTTCTTGTAATAGTTTCATATGATATGTTTCAATTCCAATTTTTTTTTCAAATCAAAAATATGAAAACGCATAGTTGTTATGCTTAATTAAAATTAAAAGATCAGGGTATGCTTTTTTCCCAAATTGCAACCTTGGTTTCTGAAAAATCTTATTAAATACAAAAAAACTTTAAGGGATTATTTTTAGTTTGGATAAATTATTTATTTATTATATTTAACAATAATATGTATAAAAAAAATTTAACAGTTAAGAGTCTGCTCTTTGCCCTCTGCGTGAGGGTGAGGTTTTGCCTTCCTTATCACGTTTATACACAAGAACCTTCTTCAGGGTTTATGTTCAATATAGAATTTAATCACCCCCATTCTTCTACTGTAACTATTGAGAAATACCCAATGGGTATTCACTAATCGTACATTCCACCCTTCAAATTGATTTCACCATAGTCCAATTAAGTTTCAGATGTAAAAGCTAAACGTATTCCCGTCCACTTCAAAGATCGTTGCAGTACTATTAAAGTGTAGAAAATATTTTGTAAAGGATGGCTACTGTGCAACAGCATCAGCAACAGCAGCAATCAACCACCCAGCTTGAGTTCCACCAGGCGATGGCTGATTTTAAAACAATGTTTCCGGAAATGGATGATGATGTGATTGAGGTGGGGCTTAAGAGATTATTATTACATTGTTATTATCCTGTTCTTTTATTTAACTTTTTATCCTAATAATACTTTGTAATTAATGACAGTGAGAAATGCTTGATTTTTAACTTTCAGTTTCTTCCTTAACTCCTAAAGTGTACAATATATTCTTGTTATCCACACTTCCATTTATCTGCTGTGGTCCCCTAGTTTTTTTAAATTTGTTTTATGTAGGTACATACTTATTGATGTATGTATGTATATTGTTCTCCTGTATGGAATAAACTTTATGTATGTTACCATACATTATATTTTCTTATTGAAAGTAAATTATTGATTAGTTCATGCATAACATTGATGACAGAAAGTCGGACCCTGGCATTTAAGGGGTTTCTTATCCACAGGTTTTGTTATCCACTGTGAAATTTACCATGCGTTATTAGCAAGACTTGAAAAGTGCACTACCGGTATTTTCTGGATTTTTTTTCCTTTTTGTTAAGTGACAATATTGCCCAGGCCTACACTTAAGTCACAAAGGACATGGATTGATACCCAAGACTTACCCCTGGCTGGTAGTTGATTCTCACAGATCACTGTGAAAAGTTTCATTCTAATAACAAATACATTTGTGAATTCAAAATTTCACTGAATAATATAGTTTTTTCCTTGTAGGCTGTGCTGAGATCCAACCAAGGTGCTGTTGACACAACAATAGACCAGCTTTTGGCCATGAGTTCTGATAATGAAAATGAAAAAATTCGAAATGAAATTGTAGAATCAACGGCATTATCTGACCATGATGAACCAGATGGAGCAGGAGTGTAAGCATTTTTTTTATTTATGACAAATATATTTTAAAAAATTGCATTTTGAATAATTTGAAATTCTTGCAAATTATGTTTTCCAAGTTTTATGGCTGCAATTTATCTTTGGTATTGCTTTCAATTATTAATTTTCAAATTGACTATCAACTACAATAAATTGAAATTTTTATATTATACTTAAGCCAAATAGGAAATATTTAATTTGTTTATTTCACTTAACTAATTAACCTTAACAAATAATATTTTGTAGCTTTGTAATAGTTGGTTTATTTCTCCCACTTACCACTACTGCTTAAAACATTTGTCTAGCAGGGTCTCTGATATTAAAGAAACACTCAGGATGGTTAAAGGCTGGAATCCTCCCCTCTTGATTCCACTCCCACATGACTTCCTGCGTCTCTCACATGACACTAAACAGGTCAGTAATTGCCCTTTTGAACTCTCCCTCACCCTAAAGTAGTCAGTAGTTGTTAAATCAATTCACCCTGACTTTGTTTTTCGACATTCATTTTGTAAATGGTGAAAAATGTGGTTTGCCGCTCTTTGGAATAAAATCAGGACTAGGAGACGGTGGATAAAACGAGAAGAAAGAAGGCTCAAGGCAGAATTCTTTTTTGCCAAAGTGGGTAGATGTTTCTAACAAGGTTCTTATGAAACATGCACAAGAATCGAACATTGAAAAGTCAAAACGATTGATTAATTGGCTTCTGACAATTTTCTAACTGTTAAAAACAGATTTACAGATAAATTTGAGTTGAATAATATTTTCATCTTTGTTTTAAAAAGATGGTTCCTACTCACATTAAGTGAATTAACAGAAAAGGTTAGTAAAAATTTTAAAGAAGAAGGTTTTAGAATAGCTTATAGAAGTACGAGGTCACTAAAAAACATCCTGTCAAAACCTAAAGACAAGGTAGACAACTTGACTTGTAATGTTGTTATGATTGTAATATTAAATATATAGGTCAAAGTGGTAGAGAAATAAAAACGATAGTAAAAGAACACTTGCTTAAATGGAACAAATTTTTGGAATTTAAAGACTATCTACAAGAAATAAACCATAACTTTAATTTAAATTTAAATACAAGAGTGTTACATAGTTTCAACAAAGGGAGAGGACTAGATTGGTTTGAGAAATTTGAAATTAGAAATGGAACATGGTGATAAATGCATTAATAATTTAACAGATTTTGAACGACCTCCCATTTTAAATTTGGATATAAGTAATATTAAACGTCCACATAATTTAATTAATTATTTCAATTGTTATTATTTTTATCATAATTTCATAATACTAACTTAATGTGAGTAGGAACTATCTTTTTAAAACAAGGATTGAACTCCACACTCACTCCATCATTCATAAGTTCTATATTTTCATCTTGTGTGGTTTTTCTATGCAGTCTTAAAACAATCAATAGAATCAAGCCAACATATTGAAATCAGACTATGATTAAGTTTTAGATTCCGATTTTATTAATGGCTTCATTTTTTCAAGGCGTTATTTATGACTCAGTAGAACCTAATTTAATACAAAAAATAGCTCGTCTACTTAAAATGAAAATGAATATAATGACAAGAGTTTTATCACCTGCAGTGATAAGTTAATAAATTGGGCAATTGGCAGAGCTTTTGTTCAATTTGGGTGTGTATGTAAATAAAAAAAAAGTCATTCAACTTATTTTTATGAAAAATCATATAAAATGGACAAATATTAAATTTAAATAAAGTAATATTTACAGAGAAATTCAAATTTGGTGGTTTTTGCAAAATAACTATAAAAAATTACAATTGAATAAATAATTTATAAGGTCTTCGTGAGTCGGCCTGAGGAATTAGAATCAAAAGCGAATGAAGTGGGGGACATTGATAACTAAAAAGAGGTTGTGCAGACCTTGCGTCCACTGCACCCATGAGGACAAGCTGATGATGTATGGTGGAAACCTAACATTACGCAGTCGACGTGTTAAACTTGTCTTCAACAAACACAACAAAATTTATTAATTGCATAAAAGATCGTTTTTCTGACTCTAGACCCCGCGGTCATCGGTTTGATGCTCACCATTGCCCTGGCCCTTTTTTTCACTCACATTAACCCCAAAAACATTGAATGTGAGATGTTCCTTGACTAATATATAAATTTCACAAGGCCATTACAAAAATGAATAAAAATCATTTTTCTTTTAAATGATTTCTAGTACTTTTTGTTTCATTGTACTTAATCGTTAAAAAATGTGTAAAATTTATGACAATACTGGAATAATTTAGATGGAAGCTGACATAGAGGACGAACGAATAGCAATGCTACTTCAAAATGAAGAATTCATGACTGAGCTCAGATGGAACAAGGATTTCCTTACAACGCTAGAGAATGGTAATAAAATGGAGATAATATTCAAAAAAAGGATATTTAATGGTACGATTAACTTCACAGATAGCCCTCCTGAAGAAAGATTAGCAAGCTTTCCTGGACGCATGGGTGAAGACGATCTGTTTAAAGAAAGACTGAGGAATATGGGAAAAGGTTTGTATTTTAAGCTTAAAACAATATTGTATAGCAAAATGAATTCAGCTTTAAAACAAAATACAGTTTTAATTTATTCTACTATTGTTAAAAGTGTACAATTTTGAAAAGAAATCTTTAGTTAGTAAAAAGTAAAGTAAGCAGGTACAGATTGCCAACTATTTATTGGATTATAAATATTTTTAATTGTGTATAGATTTGTATACCTTTTTTATGTGATATGTGTTATTTATTGAAAAAATGTAATTATTAGCATGAATGGAGGGTTAATCCCTAATTACCACAATATAGAGTACCTGAGGCAGTGTGAATAAATGTGTGAATGTAATTTACTAGCATGAATGTGGGCGGGGTCTTACCATAATTACCCTGAGGAATATCGAGTATTCTGGGGTAGAGTTGAATGCTTTACCTAGTTTTTGTGAATGTGTTTGTTGTTTGTGTTATTTTATTCTCACTTGTTAGCCTGAGGTGAAGTAAGCTCTAAGATAAAGAAAAGAGAAAGTTGGTCTAATATATATGTCTAATATTTTCTACTAGTGTCAAAGAAGAAATTTTCCCAGTTGGCGAGAGTGTTCACTGGAAGAAAGAAAAGGACACCTACAGCAAAGGCAATTTTGAATCAAGGAACTACACCCTCTAAAGATAATCTTTTGCTTAAAGAAGATTTAGATGGTGAAGGATACTAGAATGAAAAAAACTTTTTATAACTTTGTTATGATTGTTACTAGTCCTCTTATCTATTAATATTGATTTTTAAAATAATAAAAAAACTGTTCATAGGAGAAAATTAAACCTAAGAAAAACATTATTTGATATCACTTGTAGTTTTGTAACTGTTAAAAAAGTAGTTTGATTAAAAAAGTATTTTTAGTATAATGCTTTGATGTAATAAAATCTGCTAGTTAATACATCAATTTTAAAGTATGATTGATCATTTAAACAATTTTAAAGATTGTGATTTTTCTATCGTGATTGTTGTCATCTCACTATTATACACACTCAAATCTCAGTGATAATTAGAATTAAAATTTTTCATATGGCAGTCAATATCGTGATTTCTTGAAATTAGTAGTAAATAGATTGTTGTATTTAAAAATTTCCTAAGAAAATCCATTTTATAGACACAATAATAGATTCATTACTTGTCAGGAGAAATAAATTAAGCCATATCATTTGTACAAATAAAACCACCTGTTTTACTTTATAATTACTTTCATAAGACTGTAAACATGTTTTGTGTAAGCAAGATTTCCAGTTTAGTTACCTTGTTACATACCAAAGATAATAAACTTTAACCATAAAGCATTCCAATTAAATTTAAAAAAATAATATACATAACTATACAACTATCAGTGATTATTAAATTATGATGATTCTCATGTAGTTATTATATCTTAAGAGATGCTTTTTAAAAATGTATTTTTGTTAAACAAATAATTAAGTATTGTTATAAAATGTTGAGTATTTTTGTTCCTTTGTTAATGGAAAATTTGTATTTATTAAATTCTTGTTAAAATAAAATGTTTATTTGATTTTTAGTTCATTACCAAAAAATAAATTATAATTACAACTGTGTAATACTTTGGATTAAATAACATTGTTATTTTTTAAATATGATTCATAATGTTAATTATTGCAATATGTTATTAAGCAGAAAAAATTCTTATCAAAGAATCTCAATTTTAAAATGCTGAACTATTCACTCTTGAAACATTCAGTTGTATAGAAATAATGTTATTCCTATTATTAGAATAAAAATGGTTTATTTAATTTATATCTAAATAAATGTTATTGCCTTGTTAAAAAATAAAATTTATTGAACCATTATTTTAAAAAGTTTATAAACGATTATGTTTACATGAATGGCAGTTGTTTTTATACATACACATCCCTCTGTCTCCGTTGTCCTATTATGATATCAGGCTGGGATTTGTAACTTTTCATTTCCATATCTACAGGGCTATATTTGTGGCTGATCATCGGATTGCTTGGCGCATGATATTCTGAAGGGATTGCTGAATAATTGTTGATGGTTTTTGTCCTGGGCACAAATACAGGGTATTTACGTGTAGTACGGCAGCACAGGGACCAAATACATTGCAATATTTTGATTACCAAAAAGATTAGAATTGAGAACACAATGGAGAGTGCAATGCACAGAATGATGTGATGCTTCTCAAGCTTAATAATATCATTCCAAACATCTTTGGCCCACAATTCAAAATTCTGCACACTGTCGTTAAACCACTTGGCAACTGAAATCATTATGCATATTAATGCTTTCAAGAATACACATAGATTGAATTTTAGACCCTATTATTACTTCAAATACAGTCTTGCATCAAAGGCTGATATCATTGTATTGCTAGCAAACATGGATAATGATAAGATAGCGGTCAATTGGTATACAGATAGTAAGTAAGTACGTACTTAAGGATATTGTTTAAATTCAATACAAAAATTACAAATCATTCAATTATTTGTAATTTTATACGGTTATTTCATTTATGAAAATGAAATGACAAAATTTATTTTCTGTTCAGAAAGTGTAGAATAATTGTTGATAGTCAAGCTACTATAAAAAAATTTGTTTTACAATAATTGAAAAGCATTTCTAGTGTACTAGAACTACTAGTGTGAAACTGCTAGTGAGCAATGCCACAAAGAACACAATACTATTAATTAATAGTATTAATCTAAAACTTTTTTATGATGAAATGGGAAGGTGTAGTAAGATTTTTTATAATTGCCATAAAATGGTCGTGCATCAACATAAACATTAACACATTATCTAATTTGTAAATTATAGTTATTTTATCTTATGTGTTTAATGTTTTAATGTTTATTTTATCTTGAGTTTTTTGGAGATAGGCGTCAGACTTTGGTACATTCAATACAATAAATTAACATTAACTCTCAATCCTGTTTCTCCCAATAATTGAAAAAGGGAACTCAAATATTAGCTACATTGATCTGTGATCACACTAATAAATACAAATGGATGTACGTTTTTAATTTTTCGATATTTAAATAAATTATTTATAGAGAAAAAAGAGCAGAGTGTTGTGCTATAAAAAGGGAAAACTTATTGATAACCCAGTGTTTTGGTGTTTCCTTATCAGCTTTTTGATTTTGGGATTTACCTTCCTTATTCATCAGATAGTAGATTCCTCTATTCCAATTAAAATTATCAATGTAAGAAAAAAACAATAAATATATTCATTCTGTGTCAACTATTAGCTATTTTATAATTATTAATTAAAATTTTAATTATACAAATTCAAAAGGTTCGTCTAAACACCCAACTATTGACCTTGGACTATTTTTACATTTGCTTTTATAATTTTTTACTTCTCTAAATTAAGATAACAGATTGAAGTAATTTACATCTGTTTGCTGCAAATTTTGGGTTTTAAAAACATTGACAAATAATGATAGTTTTACTTTGAAACCGAGCCATCGAATAGTATCATCCACATGATTTTCGTTCTCCGACAGTTTCCTTTTAGACAGCTTCTAGTTAATATTAATTTCAACACTCAATTTCAAAGATGGTGTAATTGTAGTGAGAAGTTATTTAAGATAACTAACTATGCTTTTGATCGATGTGTATTGAGTTTGAAGAGTAAATTTCCGTTTTAATAGCATTGCTATCTCGTGTTGGGTATACCAGAAGGATCGGACCAAGAAACGGTGAGGCAAGCTTTCCTGGATTTGGTGAAGCTTTACCATCCTGACAGCAAAAGTCCAGAAGCCGACCCAATAAAATTCCAACAGGTGTTTTTTTTATTTAATTAAATTTTCAATAAATTAATTTATACTGAGAAAATTATTATGAATTATTCTATCATTTTTACTTAGAAATTATGGTCTACCCTATTTTTAGTATGTATATTTATTTTAGATAGAAACAGCATACAGAACCCTTCAAGATCATTATGCTCGGAAAAGATTTAATAAAGATGAATGTGAAGGAGAATATGGCCTTTATTACAAGGAGAAAGATGTCGAAGAACATGATATTCAAGTAAAATATCTTTCTGAAAAACTTATTCATTGTTAAAATAATTATTATTTGGAGATTGTGAGATGTGGTCTGGTGTGAAATAGGTTTAGAAAAACAGTTTCTTTATCATGCCTACGTCACACCAGTCAGTATTTCACAATCTCCAAATAATCATTAACTGACTGTCACTAAACACCAAAGGTTAAAATAATGATTGAAATTAACTTTCAAATATTGATTAGCATACCGCACCACAGCACAGACAGTATTTGAGCTATGGGGGCTATGGATCAGGAACACCGTCACAACGTCAGCGCCAATTTACACAGTTTAAAGTGAACAAAGCTATGGAAAATGTGACCGAATACAGGATTAAAAAACTTAATGATAAATATTCACAGGATTTGATAGCAAAAGAAAGTTTGAACAAGAAAAAAATCAAAGATGTTAGAACCGGGTAAGCTATTTTTAATATTGGATGTACATATAAAGATCCAATCAAAGGTGCACCGAATTATTTAAAGTGTTAGAGATTCAGGTAAAGGAGGAAATAAAATTATTATTGTTTCCTATCATTTTGTTCGCTTGCTGGTTGGTGCTGTATGACACATTTGCATTGTACTGTTTTCAGTGGTGGTTTTTCGTGTTATGAGAATATGGCAATCCTGTCCATGAGTTCTCTTACTTAAAGTGTTCAAGTTTTCCGTTAAAATTACTTAAAACATTACTACTCACACAAAGATTCTCTGAGTGACTGAGATACTTCGAAACGAAGAGACCTGTTGTAATCCGGTGGTTTTAGACTCAGATGCCGTGGATACTTGGGAAGCTGACATGTTTCTGACATGCCTTTTAGTCTCTCAATTGCATTCAAACCATTGGTTCAATTTAAAATTTGTGGCAGAAGTGGAAATATTTCCGATATTACCCACTTAAAATTTGAAAGGAATAATTTACAATTTATAGTATTTTCAGTGTAAGGATGTGCCTACAACTTTTTCACTTTTCTTGTTCTGTACTGGGGGTAATAATAATAATAATAATGAATTGATATCACATTACCAGACATTGTATAGGGATACTCTCTACATTTTCTTTGCCAACATTAATTTGCTATTCAAACCACATGCAACTTGCAACAAGGACTATTCAAGTCATATATGAAGGTGAAGGGTTGTACAGTCATCCGATCTACGAGTTGTTTCCTGCTGGAGATAATAGATGTACATATCTATGAGATCGTTAAACTAACCACTGAAAACTGCAAAATGTATATGACAGCATGACCAGACCAGAAAGGACCACGAAACACAGGCAACAGACACTATTGGTGCATCCATGATGTGGTCTTACAATCAAAACAAATTGGATTCTTTTATTAGATTAATATTACATACCATTTTAGGATTGGTTGATTTTTGTAAGGTTTGGTATGGACCGTTTGGTTGAGGACCTTATTCAGGAATCAATGACCCGCGGTGAATTTGACAATTTGAGCGGTGCTGGAAAACCATTAAAAGACTTACACTCATCTCATAATCCTTATGTCGATTTTGTCACGCATAAAATGAACCAGGTTTGCCACACATTTTAGTATTATTCAATCAGTTATTTTAATTATTATTTTTTGGTTTTGTTAAAGGTTTTGATTGATAACGGATTCACCCCACAATGGATTACTCTTCAAAAGGAAATTAGAGAAGAGTTGAACAAGTTGAAGGAATCACTTTTTAAAGTTAGAAGAAAAATAGGCCCTGTACCTTTAGATAAAAGCGAAGAAGATTATTGGAATGATGAGGTCAACAAGTATGAAGACACTGTGAAGGTTTTAAATAGTAAAATTGGTGGGTATTACTTTTATTCTATTTTTAAATATTTTAGAGTGAGTAAAAAATTGTGAATTTCAATAGGCAAAATTAAATTTATATTATATTTGCTTTAAACTTTAAATAATGAAATTAGCTTAGTCTAGACTGCACTGATAAGCTTTGCATCATCTGGTGTCTCTTTTGATTTGATCTCCACATTTGAAAAACTCCAAATACACTTTTTTAGGCTGCTCTCCCACAGGAACTTATTTTTATTAAACCAACTTACACAAACTTTCCCAACTTACAGAATATAATTGATTGACCCTATACATGCTTGCAGGTTTGACCTGTGATTATTTGTTCCCAGCAAGCTGGATGGAAAGATGACCTAAGGCCAGGGGCCTTTTTTTTGATTTTTGGTGGGTAGAAATGTACCCAGCCAGAAAAAATAATTCTTGGATTCAATAAATTGCTTTTAAAATATTAAAAAAAAAAAACAATCAAGAAATTACTTTTAAAATACCAAACAACCCTAAAAACCATTCAAGTAAAAAAAAAAAAAAAAAAAAAAAAAAAATTGCTTTTAAAATACCCCCAAAACATTCAAAATTCATGAACACAATGAAACATCCACTACTAAATGACAAATGACTGCGACAAGTCTGTTCCAATGTGAGAGCTCATCATTCTAAGCCATCAGTTCCAGAGTAGACCCAATTTTATCATACTGGCGATTTCTTCCCAGCTTAAACTCACTAATAAATGAAATCATCAACAAATTCAAGAAATATAGTTTTTTTTAACTCACCCTCTTACCATTTAATATGTTAAAGTTTATATTTTTTATAATTACAGATACCTACAATCTAGTTGTACCAATTCTTAATAAGCAAATGTTTCATGTCAAACTGTCTGATGAAGCGCATAAAATATTAACAGAAGGAACTCCTGGGAAAAGATCCTCTGGAAAGAAAGCAGTTGTTCCGTACAAGGAGGAAAAGCAAAATGACAATACTCATATATTAGATATTCTAGGTGCAATATTTGAAAAAAAGTGAAATACATGTGTCATGTTGTGAGTGTGCAACACAACTGTGATACATCTACATAGAAAACACACTTTGAGCCCTGAAAATGATTTAAATAAAGATTGAAATGTTGCACAAAAAATAAATGTTTTTCTAAACCTACATCACGCAAGATGCATATTTCATGAAATTTAAACTTTACTGCTTCAAATAATGACCAAAACTTGTCGAAGTAGGTGCATTACAAAAGATAAATCAAAAAAGGTTTTATAAAATTGGAATCTAGGTGCTGTTATTGGTTGCATAACTCTTTGAGACCCAACCACCCAGAAATGGTAATTTATTAGAAATGTAAAACACGTATTTTCCTGTGTTTTATAATTATTATTAAGGTCATTTAAGGAAAAAAAATGTTGCTCTAGATGGTCAACAGTATTTCATCCTCCTGCATTAAACACTATTCATGTTAAGCCAATGCAATAATTCATTAAATAAAACTAATGTAAATTCTAGCAATTATGACTGTTTAATATAATTTTTATTTATTTAGAAATCGTGAGATGGAATCTGGTGTGATGTAGGTAGTGAACTGTTGATTGAAAAAAAAATTGATTAAAAGAAAAAAATTGCATTGTATAAATTCACTTTTCCACATTCAAAATGTAATAGTTATATGCAAACAATGTAAATCCCAGGCCCTGAAGATGATGTCAATAAAGACCGAAACGTTGGCATGATAAAGAAAATGTTTTTCTGAAACCTACATCACACCAGACTGCATCTCACGATTTCTAAGTAAATATTGATTAACAGTCACTAATTACTACTCATAATTTTTATTATTTTTTTGTAAGTTTAATAAATTGTTTCAATTATTTTCCTTTGTTTAATGGATTTTTAGGGCATAAATGAATCAAAATACCAGGAGAATAAATCTATTTATATACAATCAGAATATTTAAGCTAAAAATATATCACTCTTGATTGATTTCTATATACAAAAATTTGGAACAATTGTTACATTCAAATGTAAACACAACATTCGGAATATTAAAAACATTGTCAATTTAAAATACTAATTTATTGCATATAACTTTTATAAAATAATAAATTTTACTTATAATAGGCAATGTCTATAAACTAAATCTTGTACTTTGTACATGATATTTTACATATATTTAAACTTATATCCTTTAAGCTTAAATTGGAGGAAACCAGGTATAACAATTTTATCAATACATTTATGTTGACATTATTTTTTTTTTAGTTGTAGTAATGTTGACAAAAAAAGAGACATCAACACCACACCAATTTAGGAACAAAATCATACTATTATCAATAATGTTATGCTCATTTTATGTACACTTATTGCACATAATAATTTTTACATTGATGAAAGTCATAGTTATTTTTGTCCATTGGCCATAAATACCCAAACTGAGTACAAATATAAAAATATGTATAACTTTTGAAAAATTTTAATTAAAAATTATCTTAGAATTGATATTTAAATGTAGAAATATTTAGCTGATACAGTAAATAAAGACTAGTTTGCATTCAAATGTAAAACTAACATGTGCAAAGTAATAGAGATGACTTCAGAAACAAAAAAATTACAGCCACATCGTATCACGTTCTTGCAAGCACACTGCTGTAATTGGTATGACATGAAATAATACAATAATTATTACTGTCAATGTTTATGATAATCATCACATAAAAATTAGGTGCAAACAATTTAACGATTAGTATCTCGAATAATGTGTTTGTTAGCATTATCATTTTGTTACCGAGTTCATTTTGTCTGCTGGGGCGGTTCCGTACTGAAGTATGGTGCTGTTTCACTGTTGAGAAGTGTGTGGCAGACCTGGCAAACCCTTGATTCTCTTTGATTCGGGCCACTTGTGACTTTGTGGTTGAGACAGTTGATACAGAAAATTCTACCACAGTGTCGACAGTTTATCTAAAATACAAAAAAAAGCATTTAAATGGAAATAAGGTTGCTGGGGGAAAATAATATACTCACTTTTTTCTTAGACACTAGTTTAAAAGGTTGCTCACAACCCCTA
Organism: Cimex hemipterus; assembly: GCA_039619505.1. Lineage (NCBI taxonomy): Eukaryota > Metazoa > Arthropoda > Insecta > Hemiptera > Cimicidae > Cimex > Cimex hemipterus. The sequence goes on along the minus strand of CM077107.1, from coordinate 3,489,213 downwards.
CATGATAATACATCCTCTTCATGTTCCCACCTCAGCTACAATTCAGAATTAAAGATTAAACTGAGAAATGTTTCTAACATTCAAAGTACTTACTACATTATTTTGCCCCCTAAGACGCTCTAGTTCTTTTTGTAAACTCTGGGACAGCATGACAAAGTCCTTCTGGACAGCTTCCCCATTCTCGAGGCCTGTTTGTAACGAGGCCAGTCTATTTCTCAATTCGCTCTCACTCTGTTCCAACTTTTTCTGAAAATGCATAAATTATTATGCTTTGATTATAATTTTGATCTATATAGTATTACACTAGCAATAAAACACAGATGTCATAAAGTGATGTGACAGTAATGTTGAATTCTGTTCAACAAATAATATATAACCCAAGACAGAAATTTGAATTACTGAAGGACATTCACTCTTATTTTGCACAAAATTGCACATATTGTCTTTATTTGCACTAAATTTTTAGTTACAGTGTAAAATTGCATGTTTAATTTTTTTGTTGATGCTTATTATTTGTTTTATGCACTAAACAATAGAAAATAATGCAAAAATAGATAATTTTTATGGATTAACAGTGAGTAAAATATGTTTTGTAAAATGCTTTCTCGAATTTTTAAACTTCAAAAGCCCAGAATTTTCCAAAAATTATTTTATTTTGCCATGCACCTATGCTTTGTTCTACCCTTTGTGTCTTTATACATAAAACAATTTATATGCGTATTTCTCACTTATCACTTCTCAGTCTTTCTTTTGCTTGGTAGCAAAGTAGAACCATGTAAAAAAATAATAATGCATGAGTTCTTAATAGCTAAGAGTTCAAAAGTGGTGGCTAAAGGTTATGAGCAACTGAAGACAGATCGTAAAATTGTTTTTAAAGAAAATAGCAGGTTTTGTCTATTTTGAAACATAGTCTAGGTAACAGGAAGTATAACCAGAAAAACTTAGTGATAAATGTGGTGTTGAAATACACTGAAAAATGAATTTATTGTACTTCATTGTCATTAATTTTTTGTTAATTAATTCTATATTAAATTGTTTATTGCCTATTTTTTCTTTTGTGAAGTTTATGAACTTTCAAACTTATTTTATTATTATCTAGTTGCTTATTTTTAAAGTTAATTGTTGTATACTTGTACATCTTGAGTTTAAAATTTAAATATAATCACTTGATAATTACATCATAAACAATGTTTACAAAACAATTTTATTTGCAAATAAAAATGTTACTATGTTATATGGGAGTTTTGAGCTTTATTACACTTCTTCCATATTTTGAGGTTTTTATTGCCCATTTTAAATGTTTTAACTGCAGGACATATCAATTAAATTAATAGTGTGATAACCTCCCACCATAAAAAATGATAATGTTCTAAATTATTACCTTATCTTCATCAAGTTTAGCAACTTGCATGTTGAGGGATTCATTAAACCCCTCGAGTAAATTTTTGTCACGGATAGCTTTTTCCAACAAATGGTTTTCTTTTTGTATTTCCCTTTGCTTTCGCTCCAAGTCTTTTCTGTTAAGAAAATATTAAATAGGAAAAATGGAAATTGATTTGATTAGGGAATAAGGAAAAAAAAACTTACTGCAATTCTAAAATAGTTATTTCCTGATGTTTTTGCTTATCCTCTGAGGCTTTGTAAAGGCATTCCCATGTCTGAAGATTCTCCTCACATCTCTCTTGACCAACCCTTGCTTGTATTAATTGTTCTCTTTGTTCCAACCACATTTCTTGTAGTTTCTAAAAATGAATTACTTAGTTTTCACTTTGTTTTATTTCTGTTTTACGTCAATGTTAAGTACCTCAACATTATCTGGAAGATTAATTTTTTCAATTTGCAACTCAGTAGCTGAAGCATTTCGTTTACCTACAAGATTTTCATTTTCTATTTGTAATCTGTAAAAATTGAAAGCGTATGAAAATATAAAAGCAAAATAATAATATATAATTTATATTGCTCCTCATTAAATGTATTAACATATTATTTTTTCTCCACTTTGTGTATTGAAAATGTTATAAACAGAACTTGGTCCCTTGCTTTTTAAGCTGTTATGAACATTACGAAATCAAGTTATTTAGCCATTGGATGGCGTGTTTTAATCAAGTTTATATTCCATGAAATTGCACATTTTGAGATTTTTTAGCATAAAACTGCATTTTTGAAAAATAAAACAAATATTATAAGAACAACTTATGCAGGAAAAGGAATTTCCTGTAAAAAATAAATAAATAAATATATATATATATATATATATATATATATATATATATATGTACACACACACACAATAAATTGATCAGTAATAGCAAAAAATAATTCTGAAAGTCACTCATCAGGTTTGTCAAAACAAAACCATTATGAACTGTCAACTTCCCTGTGAAGACATTGGGGAACTTGACTGAAAGCTGCTTTATTCTACTGCGACAACTTTTTAAAATTTAAAGAATTGATATCCCAGATTGATTATAATGCACAATCTGTAATTCTGTAATTAAAGTAAATCAGTTCATCAATTTTGTCCAACTTAGCTTTTAAAGTCACATATAAGAGTTTTGCTGATTGCCATTAAAACATTCAGAGACAAATCTTACTTTAATCTTACCACATAAAAATCAGGTTAAAAACAAGAAAGGAATTATAAACGAATTTAAATATAAATAGATAAATTTGTAATGTTTAATGGCCAATATTTAATGATTATTTATATTTCGAGAGATGCAGTCTGGTGAGGTCTAAGTAAACATTTTATTAATCATGCCAATGTTTCGATCTTTATTGAGATCATCTTCAGGACCTGGGATTTATAAACATTGTTTAAATTATACAAATACATATAAAATATGACTGAATTTATACAATGATGTACAATGTGATATAGAAATTCTAGGTTTAATCAAAGTATTTGTACTCACTTAAAGTGTGTTTTCTGTGTAGATGCATCAAAACAGTCACAACAGTGGTACATCTGGCATCTTGGCATTACAAAGAAAATATTTTTCTAACCTACATCACACCAGACCGCATTTCACGATCTTTAAGTAATAATAGATAAATTCAAAGGTGTTTGAAGGCAAAATATTATTAAGTTGAAAAAAAGAAGCCCTGTAATGAGCGCAAAAGGAGTGTTAATTTTTTAAATTGAGTTTTAAGCAGAAGGAGACTTTGTTATTAGATATGCATTTTCTTTCTTAAGTTGTTGATTCAAGTGGTCAGTGAAGTTAAACACATGGAAACAATAACAAAAGTTAGTTTTTGTACATCGTATACATTTCAGCACTCCTTGTCCGTTTTCCAACTTTCTAGGCTTGTGAAAGGGTATTATCATTGAAGTGGGGGCGAAAGTCTCGAAATGTATACAACGAACAAAAATTGAATGGTTGTTATTGTTTCTATGTGCTTAACTAGTCTAACCATCAATTAAATATGTATTAACCCATATTTTTATAATATTTTAATTGTTCAATTTTTTGTGAGTATAAAGGTAATTTTAATTTTTCAATAAATGCTATTTTACTTAAAATCTAAAATGATCATTTTTTCAAATTTTTATTGCACATTTCCAATTTTATTGTATAGAATTCTGTGCTTTAGTTTTGAACTTATAGATAAATACCTTTCAAGTTTTTCTTCTGTACTTTTGCGTTCTTCTATTAGGATTTCAAATTGCCTTTTTAGTTTATCGCTGGTGTTGGTAAAAGTTTTTTTCAGCTCGACAAGTGTTCCTTCTATTGTTTTAACTTCATTTTGCAATTCTGTTACCTGTAACGTTTTTGTAATAAAATGCTCATATGTGTTTGTTTTTCAGAAATAGAATGGATTGTAGAAAATATTATTACCTGTGTTTTGTGTTCTTCCTTGCATTCTGCCCACTTTTCTTCCAACTGTTTTCTAAACACCATTTCTTTCTCTAACTCTTCCCTTGTCTTAGACATCACGGCCATCTGCCTTTCCAATTCACTAGTTTTTATTTGGGCTTGGACCAGTTGAGTTTCATAATTGGAACACATCATACACGCTTAAAATATATATTGCTTTTTGTTACAAAAAACTCCCTGTGATATTGAATTACAGCACATATTTTATTCAGATTTAGCCAAAAATATTTTTTATGAGATTTCAATATTTACAAAACTATAAAATGATAAATATGCATTAAATACAATTTTTATTATGCATACAAAACTTACTGTACAATTTTAAAGCAAAAAATGTTATTCAATTTTTTTTTTTTAATTTACATATGAAGTTCGGTTTATAAATATCTTTTTTTATTACAATAAAATGTCTTACTTTTAGGAGCTTCAGAAGGTGACCCCTAAAACATTCATTAGTAAAATGTTTATGAGTACATATTTCAAATACAAGTTTTGTAATAATGGTTTCAAACTTACAATATCAATTAGTTTGTTTACTTTCTCTTTTGCCATCTGTTCCTCCTAATGAAAGTTTATATTGTAGAATTATTTTTTTTTTACAAAAATAGATAATCTTTTTGACTTTAGAAAAAATAACATTACTCACTTTTGCTAGGTACTTCTGTAACTGATCATCTGTCTCTCTCAGTTTGTTTTTAAGAGCTGTGATTTCCTCTTCCAACGGAACGACTACAGATTTGAGCACCTCGGCATCCTCTTTAGCCTAGACGGCAAACATAGCAAATCAAATTAACTCACACAATGCAACAATAGAGATAAATCATGTTGAATAAAATATGAAATCATCCACCTTTCTCATATTTTCCTCTAAGCTGTCTACTTGTGTGTGCCCTAAATCGGTGGCACCAAGCTGACTTTTGACTTTTCTAGCAAATGTTGTAAACATTGTTCCAGGATTGCCCAAACTGAGATCACTAACCATGCTAGAGCTACTTTGATTTGCTTTTAGATTAGATAAATCTGATTCCAGCTCTTCGATGTGATTCTTCAACTGCTGTATTTCCTCCTCATACCTGCTTGATTCTTCTAGAGTAGCTACAAAAGAGAAACAGGCACATAACAAAGTATCATTTTTATCAGTTGAATGTTAATGAGCTATTTGCATTTAGTCTATAAAGGGGTATACTTCCACTTCTATTTAAGCAACATATGGCTAGATAACAGTAAATAATCTAGAATGAACAATATTAATTTTTCCAACACTTCAATTGTTAAATAAATCTATATGTAAATGTATTTTTTCAAAATAACATTATTGTATTTAGTTTGTAAAAAACACAAGTTCCAGAAGTCAGAAAATTGCAAAAGTGCAAAAGGTCGGATAAGTACCCAGGACCTGTAAATAACAAGCTCTACCAATTGCAATAGTAGTTTAAATTAATTCTACTCAAATAAACATATAAAATTAGGAGGTCATAAAAATGAATACCAACATTTAAGAAGTTGTTGAAGTGATGTTAATTCAGCTTGACAATTGATTCCCTCTAGCTCTTTCGCCTCAAGCTCCAAACCAGCCTCAGTGACTTGCATCCTAGTTAAATCTAATTCTTTCCTTAAAAGATTGACCTCATCTGCAAAAAGAAGTAAATTAAAATAAATTGTAAATTGACAATGAATTTATCATATATTATTAGTATTAATAACAAATGATAAAGGAACATCACATACTGGTGCTGATATAATAAAATACAACAAACTGCAACCTAAAAAAAGGAAACAAAAAAGAAAAAGTATATACACAATGGTATAAAAGTGCAAAAGCTTAAAATGTGGAGTAGCTCATCAGTCAGATGCAGTTAACCGAGGTTGCTTATAAATATTTACCTAAATTTTATTCAAGAAAATTAAATTGTGAAACTGACATTTTTATTATTGTAGTTGTGGAGGATAGAATACAATGATGATAGGCACTTTTAAAAGTTCAAATAAACATTTGGAAGTTATCATAGAACTAATACATTCTATACACAGTAGGCTCCACCTTAGGACCAATTTGAAATGTACGAGGTAGGTGATGGACCTATGGTGCACGAGAGAGTATATGGCCTGCTCCAAAGGATGTAAAAACTGAAAAACTGACGAATGATGGAAAGAGGTTTTATTTAAGTCCAAATTAGGGAAAAAATGCTATGTAAGTTTATTGTTTTCTATTCCCAATGATAAATGTCCTAAATATTTACCTAGATAATGTCCTACTTTTTGTATAAATATTTGTTCAAGTTAGATCTGGTAAATTGGTAATTGGAAGCAAGAATTAATTTATTTTTACTTAAAACTTCTTTCACATGCCATACATCCAATTTATTAAAACATAAATCATATCAGTTAATAAATAATAATAATAATAATAATAGTAATTCTCTCTAGATTGCGAATAGGTCATATCAGGTTAATTCATAATAGACTTTTAATAGGCAACAACCTTCCAACTTGTCCTCGATGTACGCGAAGTGGAGAACGCATAATTTTGACAGTAAAACATATTTTGGTCGACTGCCTCACTTTACAACCCTTTAGGCAAAGGCTCAACCTTTCGAGCAGTTTACAGGAGTTACTGGGTCCCCAGGGTTCCTTTCGAAGAGCGCTTTTCAGTTTTCTCAAATTTGTTGGAATTTACAATGAAATTTAGGCCTTTTCCCATTTTACCATTGAATGCCTGCTAATGTCTGCATAAGAGTCGTGCGTGCATGATTTCTTTTTTCAGAAGCTTTTGAGGCTGCCGGAGCGGAAAAATAAAATGGAAGACAATAAAAATTGCGGGGTAATACACTACAATGCCCAATATCGCAATTTAAATAAGAAAAATAGCTCCTTCAAAAAAAAAAAAAAAAAAAAAAAAAAAAAAAAAAAATATTATTGTGTTTTGTTTCTATTATTGTTATGTAGAATTAGTTATCATACTTGAATGGAAGAATAAAAGGATAAATATGAGCTAATCACGCTGAGATTGTTGCTAGTCTGACTCCATTATTATTATTATTATTAGCCATACAAGCCTATGGGGAAATTTTAATTTATGGAAAAAAAACTCACAATTTTAATTTAAAAAAAAAGAAACAAATAAATTTTATAATTTTATTAATTTTATTGTAACTTGGCCTTCCGAATTAAGAATTAAGAAAAAAAAATCAAAGCTTGGATGGCAATAGGATAAATTAGGTTGCGAGTGAATGTTTGGAGTCAGAGTTTTATAGCACTCAGAAGAGATATAGCAAACCTAAAATAGAATTTTTGGATGTTAGGGCATGAAATGACCTTAGCCGTTAAAACACCCTTAAAAACCAATAATAATAATAATAGAGCTGACCATAAAACGTGCAACAAACAAGAATTTCCGCTCCGAGAAAAAAACCGAAGTTTCGAGGTATATTGGTGTAATAAGTGTGTGACAGTGGTATATTGTGGAGGCTAGGACGTCCTTTTGTTAGCACAGTGTGTTTGAAGTGTTTTTTGGTGAGGTGGGTCCATTCACTATGTAAACTGACAATGAAAACTTCTAAATTTGGGCTATTTATTATACAGATAATACAAAATAGTTCAGGTCACAGTAATACATGTATGTTATTATCATATAATGTATCAATGGGGGGGGGATTTAGAATTCAAATTTGGAATAGAATTAAGCTGAGGCATAACTTTTTAATCATACTGGGCACATATAGCTACCATCTTTCTCAACCTGCCAGAAGCAACAAACGAATTAAAATAATTATACATGCATTAGCATGACCCTCACAGTTTTAAACCATGAGGAATGTCTTTCTTGCTTTGTAATACATACTGCCGATCTGTAAACTTTGTATTAAACAATAAAGACATATAGTAGTAGTAGTAGCATTGCTATGAAATATTTAACCACAAATCTCTTGATGGTTGTTCACATATTTTGCCTTAGTAAATTAATAAGTTATAAAAATTTGAAAAAAATCTTATATTAATATATTTGCATAAGGTTTCTAATAAAAATAGTTTTGATGGAGTTAGTATATCAATTTAATAGTTGAAAAGGATAGATTCTACTCTCTAATGTTTTGTATAGAAATATCTTTAGCATATATTGCATAGATATTTCATAGAATATTGTACAGAATATATTACAATTTAATAGAAATATCTTTTTAAACAATTAAAGTTGGGGCAACACTGGCCGCAATGGTTGAGGCGTTGTCACGGCATTTGTGCATGACAGTAAGGTAAAGACCCAGGTTCAACATCAACATACTTACCAGTTTCCCAGGGGTTAACATATTACATATCCCCGTTTATAATAGAAAAAACAACACAGTTTTGATTTGCACCCAATTTATATCGAAAAAATATTTTTCCCCTACAAGGGTATTTCGAGTATGAGATTAATTCTCAGGGTTCAAGTAGAATAGAACTATTCCTTTATAACTGATAATTTAAATTAACTATATTTTTAATTATAGTGTGAAAATAGAAATGTAAATGAACAAATGTAACCGCATTAACTTTTCTAGTTACCTGGTATATAGTTATACATGATTTTATGTGGGAGAGTTGATGGTGGATTATTGAGTATATTATTGCCCTGCTTTTTTATTAGTTGTAAAATTGGTGATTGAAGGTAATGAACCTACTAGATATGACCATAAGTTTTTTCCAAATATTATACTTTACTTTTGTAATGTACCATGTTAAGTAAGCACTATTTCAAACATTTATTCATGTAATTAAATATGTATATAATAAGTTTTCATTATGTTCGATTGCATAATATGTATATATGTATATTAAAATACATATCTGCACCCTCACAGCAAAACTGGATCAAACACAAAAATGTTTTGAGGTGTCTAAAAGGGCACAGGCATTTTAAATATGGATTCACATGACATATGGATTCAATTTAAATAGTAATAATCATTAATTAATATCAGGCCAAAAGATTTATTGGAAAAAAAGCTTATTTCATTTGGCCACAATTCACCTTATACCACTTTGCTCTGAGGTTGCAGATATATTGGGTTGTCCGGAAAATAATGCAGGATTTTAAGTTTTCATTAAAAAAAATCTATATAAAATATTCTGTTTACGTTTATAGGATTATTCATTTGTATGAATGTCAACACTTATTAATCCTCTTCCAAATGATAT
>CM077107.1:3428624-3465157 GCA_039619505.1 Cimex hemipterus | reverse complement strand
TATATATATATATATATATATATATATATATATATATAACATCCCAACCCAAAAGATGTAGTGATTAAGCTGAAAATTAAATGTTACTTTCTTAGATGTTGAATTAAAAAGTAATTTAATTAAAACGGGAGTTTCATCCTTTTGGAAAATTTTACCTTGGGTGAACTGATTTTTTTCTGTTGTATTTGCATTTTCTTGGGACTGCCCTGCCTGCTGTGCATTTGTTCTTTGTGGGCTATCCCTGTAACATCTTCTAATTAGTTCTTTTCCCAAAGGAAATCTATCGATTTCCCCCCTTCGACTTACAGAACAGAATTTATCAGTTAAAAGTATTTAATATTTAATTTTTTGCAAAGTGAATTTTATTTTTTGGTCTTTCAACATCATTCTTGTGCATTATACCTGCATTTAAGGCAAATTCACCCAAAGTGAAATTAAATTTTCAATTACCTTAAGTTTATTATTTTTACTTTAATCCATACTATTTTGTAAATTTCATTGACTTGTTACAAAAGTTCTTGGGTGTATGTTTAGTTTTATTTATTTCATTATGAAACTCGGACTCAGAAAATTGCAACATATTGATTTTAGCAAAATTTACTAAGCACAAAAGCACAATTGAGAAAATGGGTAGACCGAAAATCTTCAACTCAAACTTTCTATTTCTATATGGCAAGAAGTCTATTGTCAAATTATAATATTAAATAAGGATACAAATCACAGTGAGAAAATTAACACTTATCAGCATCTTGCTCACGCTTAAATAATATTAAATTGACTAAAAACTAAATCATTTATACCAGAAGTTTTGTAACATAGTAGTATAAAAAATGACTCCATTATTGAAAGGGTGGAAGCTAAAGCTATGTTCAACTTTATGTATGTCATTATACTGACGGCTACAAATTTAGACCATGCACTACTTTCAGTGTTTATTTGAGAATGTGTACTATATATGGATTTAAATCATGCATTAAACAAATAAAATAAAATAAATCAACAGGCTTAGAGAAAAAATCAAATTTTTGGATTATCAGTAGAATGAAATAGCAGTACATATTATTACAATTTTGACTATTTCGGTGCAATGTTATGTACAAGCCTGAAAAATATTTAAAAACAAAATCATTTGCCAAGCGAAGCTGGCATTCCAAACTTGACCTTTTATGCCCAACTTTGAAAATGAATTGAAATAGAGTATATGCACCTATCAAAAGATGACATATCAATTTAAAAGTTAAATTAATTATAAATATCAACAATTTAATAAAGACGTAACAATGTTCAAGTTAAGAAAACAGCATGTGGCTAGAGGAAAAAGTACTGAATTCAATGCTTACTTTATTTATGAGCTAATAAATTTTGTTGTGCACTAAGTATGAGTCTTTTTTTCTTCTTTCAAGTCAAGTTCATCACACAGATATTTAATAATCTAAAGTTATAATTTAAGAAAAATAGCAACATAAACTTTGAAATAACTCAGACTGTTAACCTTTTCGGGACAGATTGTCAGTTGCTAAAACATGCGGAACTGATTTATTTGTATTTTGTATGGAATTTAAAAGTGTTCACTTTGAATTTCTGAAAATTTTCACCCTATTTACATTGAACCAAGTCCATCCAAAATTTGAAAGTATGGGTTTTTGAAAGTACCTTGGATATTACATTTACAATGGAACTAAGTAAACGTTAGGAGAAAAAAAAAGTTACATTTATTTAATTAAAAAAAAACTTCAATATGAAAGTTTTTACATATAAAAAAAGTTAAAAAATATAACCGTTATAAATGTAATAAAACAAAATAAACATGGATTACTGATTTATTTAGTATATTATATATACAATAATAATATGCTGAAAATTACTGTAAACGTAAATAAAGTAAAACAAACTGAGGCCACTTGACAGACAAGAGGCGAAAAATCAGATAGTAGAGGGGTGGGAAGAGTCGATGAATGTAGAACATTCCCAAAGAAATATAGATATTGAGACCGAATGGTTTTCCAAGAGAGAATTTTTCGGACGCATAAAATAAATCCAGGACCCAGATGTCAGCAGTTGACACAAAAATTACTTAGTAATAGTAATAAACAATTTATATTAAGGAATACTTAAACATACAATGAGAAGAGCTATCTTTGGATATTTTAATACTGCCTAGTAGCCCAGTATTTTTGGTCTTCTAAGAGAAGAAAAATGGTCCTTGAAATATGAACAGAGGCTTCTTTGTAAACAGAAGGAGGGGGAAAACGTGGTTTACTGATAAAAATGGGAAAGGGAGGATGGGAGATCCTCCACCCTCCAACTCCAATCACTACTAGGGTGTTTGCTATTTATTGTATACAACCTCAGTTCATTAGCGGCAGTGAGTGCCCAACTAGGGCCCTTAAAAGGCAAAAAACCATGAGTACGATATTTGATGGGGGGTCCATAATGGGTCCAGGGGCATGTTAGTCCCAACAATATCACTGGTCCCGAAAGGTTAAACTTTGAAAACTGTTAATTGTTTGTTAAATATTCAAGTTAACAGTTTACATGATACATAAAAATAGTTTTTCCTCGCACATTTTCCTTAACAAAGGTCGAATTTGAAATCTCTGAAAATGATAAGAAAACTTTTTTTTAATTATTCAAAATTAATAAATTTCAATCTAAGATTACTTTTTTGCTAGAGTGAATAAAATAATCCTGAAATAAAGATTATATTAATACATATACTAATTCTAAGCAAGCACAAGAGTTGAAATATATTTAACTAAAATATTTGAAAATTCTCATAAAACTTGGCATTACAATTATTTGGCGATCATGAGATGCGGTCTGGTGTGATGTAGGTTTTAGAAAAACATTTGACAAATGCCAAATTTGCCAATGATAAATGATGAAAATCTTTATTGAGATAATCTTCAGAGTCTGGGATTTACAAACATTGTTTAAATTATACAAATACATGTAGGATATGAAAAAAGGGAATTTAGACAATGCTAAACATTTTAGACTCAACCAAAGTATTTGTACTCAGTAAAGTATTTGTTTTCTGTGTAGATATGTTATTATTGGGTGTCATGTTGAAAGAGCCAGTGCGATATTAATGTTTTATGTTTACATATGTTGGATTTTGAAGGAAAGGAAAAAGAAGTTGGACAGAAAACATTTTTATGAGTCAGCTTCTTTGAGGTAAAAGGGGCCGACAATGGGAAAGAACGGGTAATGGTTTGGCCTGATTATCCCTTCAGGATTTTATAGACAGGGATAATTACCGAAAGGAAAGCTAAATTTCGGAATAATTATACTTACGTGTAGAAATGTTTGATGTGAGGAATGTAATGATTGTTTTATATTTATTCAGAAATCAAGAGATGCAGTCTGGTGTGATGTAGGTTTCAGAAAAACATTTTCTTTATTGTGCCAAGTTTCGATCTTATTGAGATCATCTTCAAGACCTGGGATTTACAAACATTGTTTACATTTAACAAATACATGTAGGGTATAGAAAAAAGTGAATTTATACAATGCAAAACATATTTTTTTAATATTCAATCAAAGTATTTCTACTCACTCAAAGTGTTTGTCTTCTGTGTAATTGTGCCATTCTCGCGTGTCCTGTTGAAAGTGCCAGTGTGATATTGCTGTTTTATGTTTATATACATAGCTAACCACTACATTATTTTATATGTTTTGTAGATAATATATGTATGTTATTGATATTGAAACAATAGTCAATAATTATACATCTGCACAGGAAACAAGCACATTGTGAGGACAAACACTTTGACAAGTCTAAAATTTCTAGCTTTCTCTTTTAGCTCTAAAATTCACTTTTTTTCACATCTTACATGTATTTATACAATTTAAATAATGTTTATAAATTGCAGACCCAGAAGATGATCTCAATGAAGATTGAAAACATTGGCTTGATAAAGAAAATGTTTTTCATAAAAGTCACACCAGACCACATCTCACGATCGCCAAATAATCATTAACTATCAGTCACTAAACACTACACTCTTAGCATTATTTTGATTATTTCAATATAACAAAATCAACTCTTGTTATGGCCTGAAATAAAAAACTTGGCAAAATAGTTAATTAAACAAATACTTATATACAAGAAAATATTTCCATGAAAATTACAGATAACAATTGAATTTTTCTATAAATTTTTAACAAAATGGAGGATTATTTATCAACAAAGTGACATGGTCTTAAAATAAATAAATATGTACAGTATTAACAGTAATGCATTTTTTTATATTGGTGTTACAATATGATCATGCACATACCATACAAGTATCATATTTTCACCATGTGCCAATTTGTTGAAGGGTATCAATCATGAATTTTTAATGTTTAATTATAACGTTCTTATTAAATGAACCAACACAATATACGATAATTTCATGGAAGTAACAGTAATTGTAAAAACATCACAGAAAAAGGAGTAATAAATAAAACAACTCTTACCCCATTCCTTTTCTCGAATTTTGCTGCACTCCTTGATTTTGAGGAGGTGGAACAGGTTGTGGTGGCAGAGCCTTTGGAAATTTCAATTTGAATACAGTTATAACAAAAAACAATACCACAAATTATTATGAAAAAAAGATAATTTTTGAACTCACTTGAAATTGGCTTTGCTCTCCTTCGAACCTTCTCTTTTGTCCTTGTGGTTGCCTCTGGTTCACAACTTGTTGGAGCTGTGCTTGCTGAGAGGCACCAGTCGTTGGAGGCCCAGATACTGCAGTAGAAACATGAAGTTGTCCACTAATATTTGACATACTTTGAGTAGTTGTCCCAATGTGATGCTGGACATGGGGAGGTGGTTGTGTTATAATCATCTGTTGAGGCTGTGGGGCAGCAAACTGAAGAGGGGTTTGCAGAGGCATGAGCAGTTGTTGCCCAATTACATTCCCTCCTTGACCAACAACAGGATGCTGAAGCTGTACCTAAGATTTGTTTTAGAATATCAAGTCCCCTAACTGAACAATACAATATTATGTGCAATAAGTTACTTGATGCATTTGAAGAGGCTGCTGTACTTGCTGGATCACATGTTGAATCTGCCCTGTTTGAGGATTTACAATCTGAACAATTTGTGGCAGAGATGCTTGTTGGGTAGTTGCTTGAGATGGAGGGGCTCGGATACTTCCAGCTGCTGGCCTTACACCCGCTGGCTGGCCATATTGAACAAGCATCAATTGCTGAGGTTGTCCAGAAACTGGCGTACCATCTGGCCTGACAAGATTCGGATAGGCTACTACCATCTGGCCATTACTTGTTTGCATATACTTAAAAACATATTTATAAAGTTAGACATCTGATGGATACTATATGGCAGTATAATGTAGGCATACTTGAAGAGGGTATGAAGTATGAGCAATTATTTGAGGTTGCTGAGCAATAACAGAACCAGGTAATACAGGCTGTTGCTGTTGAGAAATTAATGCAGGTTGTTGTAACAGTGCTCCTTGACCACTTACAAAAACCTAAAATTCATTAAAAATCATCTCAATATTTATTTTCTTTTTTTCAATATATTCTTGTCATAGATCTGAACAATAACAATATTATACTTCAACAAATTGGGTGTGTTGTATAAGTTTGAAATTACTTGTTGTGCTTGAGATTGAAGTTGAAAAGAATGCGGTGGCTGCTGAGCTGGAGATGAGCCCTGAGACGCGGGTACTTCCTGAGACACATTCATTCCTGGTTGATGGGCCTGGACCAATCCTCCGATATTAGGTAAACAAGGAGTTGGCGTGTTTTGTTGGCCGTTACTTTGAGAAACATTAACCTAAAATCATTATTAACAGTTATAAGTTAATTTTGATATGCAATTAGATATGGATTTCCATGGTAGGTTAGAAAGCCCAGGTTTTTCAGGTTTATCACTTCAAATTTCACTATTAATGATATTACTTGAATTTGTTGTTGTTGTGGGATGTGAATAGTTGGTGGTGGAACTGCTATCGTAGGCGGTGGAACAGACACCATTTGACCAACTGTTTGCTGTGTAAAAACTGGTAAAGCAACTGGTGCTAAATTCCCTGAGTTATTGACTATCTCTGAGTGAGGAGGGTTGTTTCCTGTACTTGTGTTGACAACTGAAACAAACCCAGTGAGAAGTGTGAGTTATGAGGATGATTCCCAATATGAAAGATCTTACTTTGAGATGGATGTATCTGAAGAGGGATTTGCTGTTGAGGTGGTGGCTGCTGGGGTTGCGGATGTTGCTGTTGTGGTTCGTGGTGCTGGTGTTGGATATTCGCCCACTCCTGCTGTACTGTTTCAATAAGATTGAAGGCTAGTTGTCTACCAGCTTGCAACACTTCATATTTCGAATGCCTAATTTAAAAAATAACTAAATAATAGTGTACTGCATTTCTGTACAATTAAGTTTTTAGAAGTTAAGGAATAATTAATTTCAAACCAGTTTGATTTCTAAAGTAAGAGGAATTTCTTATGCTGATAAACATAAACATACAATGCTTCTATATTTGAAATATGCTCAGTATTGCTTAAATTATTTATCCACTATGTTAAAATAGCCAAATTTAAACAGCAGCGATGCAGTAACATACAAGGGCAAGAAAGTAATAATAGATTTTTCTGAACCGTGAAACTTTGTACTTTGAAACTACTCTTGTGGATTTACTTAATAATATTATGTCTCTACCGCTCAACTGATTATTTTTCTACAGAAAAAATCAAAGGGAAGTGTAAATTGAATCCATTCAAATGATTTTCATTCATGGAAATATGCTAACTGCACTTTGTGGTAACCTGAAACTGGCAGTACTTCTTTGCTTTTGATTTAAAGTATTCTTCTATAAAGTTTTCCTCTTAATGGAATGGGTCATTGCATACAAAGTATGAACTCAAATTTTTTTTTTAATTGGAAGCATGCAGCCTTTATGTTAACATTATTCACCAAAGTCTGGTGGTTGTCTCTTCAAAACCTATCAGTAATGTTTTCTTGGCTCGGAAAAATGTAGTCTTAAGCTGCACTCACACTGGAACAATTTTGGTTGGTATTCATGTTAATGGTTTTTGAACTTTTAGGTTTCTTTAGATAATACAAAAGCAATTTCATGAATTAAAAGAATTACTTTTTTTGTCCAGGGCTACTCATGAAATACCCTCAGAATCTGCAAAAAGTGCAAATTTGCTTGGTGGATGATTGAAACATATCCTCATCTATTGTATGCTCCTTTGGTTTATTTATCAGAAATATAGCAAATGATTGTGGGAAGAGCACGGATCCAAAACAGTTCCTTTTTTTTTTTTTTTTTTTTTGCAAAAGGTCCTCTTGCCACTCTATAAAAGCATGGACTATAATAATTCTAGTCTAGGGAGAGGATATGTGGCTCAATAGGAAACACTATTCCAAAATTAAATATATATATTGCGTTCTGTAAAATGATTATGTAGGCTTCAAAACAATGAAGATTCTATTCTTTTTGGAGCGGGGCTGGATGGACACAAAAAATCCCAGCTTGTTGGGATTAGTCCCAGGTCAAAAGAAAATGGATGTTTATGTAGGGACAGTTCCAGTGTGAGAGGGCTGATTACATTCCCTAGGCGGAGAATGTTTGTGCGAAGTTGGGTGTGTAAAGTAGACAGTTCCAGTGTGCGAGCAGCCTTACTGAAAGAGCAACTGACGTTGGTCTATCCACATCCATCTCAATAAATAAATTCAACGAAACAATCCCTTGCCATGTTAATTCAAATTGCTGAGAAGTAAGCTCAAGTGGGAAACTTCTTTGTTTTCTGTCAAGTACATTCTGTAGTATCATCCTCAACAGTTTTAAAGAATTAATGTTCAATACAGAAGTAATCCCAAATATTGCAGATTTGTATAATTTCTTTCAAATTGTTCACACCACTTCTGCCTAATTGAAACATTAAGTTTCATAATCAAATTTACTTCATCAACGACTAAAAAGGCTTTTCTTCTCTAATAAAGTGGCAAGTAAATTAAAAATAATAACAATAGCAAATTGAAAAATGCTCTTTTCTTAATTTTTAAAGACCCATATATAACATTTTTGCCAGAATAAAAACTTACTCAACACATATATGAAGTGGTTCAATTGACTCTTGTCCCGACGCTTCAATGTAACCGGAACCTTTACCCCTGATTGTTACAATCGCACCAGTTTCATTGGTAATGTACTGAAGGTTGGCCCCTCCCGGTCCAACGACTTTTCCTCGCACATCGAAACTTGGTGGCGCATGTTCCAGTCCAATAAGAACTTTTTCCTGTTAATAAAATAGACATTTTATTTAGTTTGCTACGGTTGCAAATAACGATGCTGTAAACAAAAGCTCTCCGTTTAAAAATCATTTGACTGGTGATCTGAGCATAAATCTAATATTTTATTTTACATATGGCTCGAATGAATGCAGTAAATTTTTAACAAAGCAGCAAGAGATGGCTAAAAATTTGACTTGTAATATATGTTTACCAAACAAAAGATTTGTCTTTTTTTCAAATAAGTAATTGTAATTTTTCTAGTAGCTTTTGGAGCCACTGGACTCACAGAGTCAATATATAATTATGACAATGTACAAATGAATAACGTACAAATATTAAAGTCCAAAATATTTGTGTACATAGCCAACTAATATTTGTATAGAATTTCCTGCTTACTCTGAACTTTGGAGGATCCATTCGCATTGGTGTTTGATGTTTTTTTAAAGTAAAAGTCTTATAAAAGAATATTCGGAAGATTTATTGGAAGGATCAAAACAAAAACCTCGAAACTAGAGGTGTACAATTTTGCCGCTCCTTTCTAAATTCAACACTAAAACAAACAAGCTTAGGGCCAAAACAAAAATCAAAAAAATTGGAAATTAAATTTAGCAAGAATTTAAGCTGACCTCACGGATTTTAAGGATAAATAAAGTTTAAAAAAATGGGTAAACAGCGAGTCCAGTGTAAACAGTGAAAAACGGTTCCTTGGGCGCTATGGAAGAAGGGAAAATAACAGAAGCGAACAACAGTCAACAACTGCCCATACTAAGCTAGCGTCGATGCATCCCATTGAATACTCGATGTTCGTGACAATAAATCGAATCAACAAATTTAAAAAAATTGCCTATTAAAAATGAAATTTTCAATCCAAAATTAATTAATTTCCGAAACAGGTATGTAAAAAAAATAAACGGAATTGTACAAAATCTAAAACATTGAACAGAAAAAAAGTGTTCAACAGCTATAACCAACCCAAAGCTGTCCGTTTAGTTAGTAGTTTAAATTGTCTTTTTCGTGAGATTTAGAACGTAAGATGTTTAGTATTAGTTATCAAAATTTTCAAATGTTGTGCAAGTTTTCTTAAAAATTAGTTTTTGTTTTATATATTTTATCGATAGCTTATCGAAGGACGTTTCAAGGAACCTTTTATTGCCGCCTAAGTTTCAAACAGACTGTACTCTTTAGGACTCGTTCATTGATAACCCCCTAGTAATGCTTTTGCACATTGCAAAAAAAGTTTATTTTACGAATTAAAAAAAGAGATAAAAATA
Source organism: Cimex hemipterus (assembly GCA_039619505.1). Taxonomy (NCBI): domain Eukaryota; kingdom Metazoa; phylum Arthropoda; class Insecta; order Hemiptera; family Cimicidae; genus Cimex; species Cimex hemipterus. The sequence goes on along the minus strand of CM077107.1, from coordinate 3,455,632 downwards.
ACATAAAATACATATACACACCTGTTCTGACATTCAATTTGTGTCTTTTTCCCAACAGACAGAAAGACACAAAACACATACACGCATATTGACCAAAGAATAACTCAATTACTGACCAGAGCTGGAAGTATAGTGGAACCTTACACCAACTTCAGATCATCAACACCTCTACCTGTCCATGTAGATAAACTACTGTGGACCACTTGCTGATGAAGTGCGATGGTGTCCCATTGGTGCAACGTATGGTGATGCCTGGACTGTGATGGCTTTAGGGGAAAAAAAGCGATTTTTTGAAAAAGTGTAAATCAACTTTTTACAGACTCATAACAGAAATATTTGTTAATCTAGAGCAGAGGGTTTATTCAGTTACTCATGAAGTTTTAATGTCTTTTGTCTAAATGTAAATTTAAAATGAGACATATAATTCATGTAATGCTGTAAAATGCATGATGTATGAGGGAAAAAATCAATTGTGTGCTTGAATTAAAGAGCATTGAAGGTTGGGAATCTAACCAAGGAGAAAATTTCCTGGCCATTTCCGAAAAAAAAAAAAAAAAAAAGGCTCGTGGAAAGAACAATTATACTTTTGAGGAATAATGATTTTCAAAACTTAAATATTAACAAACACACAGCACACACACATCATGTTTTATATAAATGAATACATAAATTAAATTTAAAACTTGAATTTATTGATATTTAATGTTTTAGAAAGAAAACCTCAAAGTAAAATGAATGTCCAACGTGCTCCAAATGTCAGTGCACTTAAAAGACGTGAGAGAAAGAGCTGTACAGGTAAAATAATGTTTTTTCAAACAAGTAAGTTCATGTTTATTATTGACTATTTTGTTGTTGTTTATTGTGTTTATTATTTGTTAATTGTTTTAAATAAATGTTTATCAGTTCGACACGGAGACCGACAATGGAACGCCGGCAAAAACCCTCCAGTGAATTGGAAATTGCATAAAAATGATTGCGACATACCACAAATTGAATATCCCATGAGCTTGACAAATATTTGTACAGTATCAAATGTAGGGGACATCGTCAATCAGATGAGTGATTCTAAACAATACCATAGTCACCAAAGTTATCAACCACAGACCTCCTCACCTGAACTGACACTAGACAATTCTAGTTCTAACAACGTTAGAAAAATGTCTGGAAGTCAACTGTCACAAGATCTTTCTGAGAACGATAATTACAAAGAATATATGACACCGGCTAAAAAAATTAAATCTGTCACAACATCTGAAAGTCTACCACAAATTGATGTACTATTCTATGATATCCTTGAAGTCATTGATTATTAAGTGATTAAAAATTGTGTTTTATATTGATTTTTTTCCTGTTCTAGTCTACTTCAAGTACGAATGACAGTGACGCGGCAAATAATGTGAACAATTTTGATTTTTTTAATCTTGGCCAATTAAATGAAAATTCTATCAACTCAAGACTTTCATTGGCACAAACTTCTGAAAGGACCTTAACAAGTGTGCAAGAGCATAAACACTTTTCAAATTTACCGGCCGTTTGCCTTTCTCCACTTTTGTTCAATGCTCAACATGACATGGAAAAAATTACTGAAAAACATCCTTCCCGTGCTTCCAATTTTTCAAATGATGGATTTGTAAGTAACATAAATAGTAAAACCGATTCTAAAGAAACTGGGATAAGTACATTGAATGCATCAAATGATCAGCAAAATAGATTTTATGGATGTAAAGAGCCATTTTCTACTTTAGAAGTTCCAAATCAATTAAGCCAAGATTTTCTCCCTGATATAATGTCAAAATTGCCAATTTCGGATTACAGGCCACATTCTGAGCAACCTAATTTTGAATTCTTTCAAGATTTTATACATAAACCAAGTTTTGGTTCTAAAAATTTCAAAATTTCTGACACCATAACCTCAAGAAATTTTTCCCAAATGCTCAATGAAAGGAATTCTAGTAGAATAATTGATTCAGACACGGAAACCCCTTCTAATGTCACTTCACACACAAATCCATCTTTTATGAAAGAATTTTGTTCGTTACAAAATCAAGACTCGTCTTCATCAAAAAATACTAGTGGAAATAATTTTTTTTTAACGGAATCATATTCCGGTAACAAACAAAATAACGATAACACTAGCTTCTTCAAGACTCCTACAGTATCATCAAATAAAACGACCAGTTATGATGAGCTTTTCAACAATGCAGTGATAACAAGACAGCTTCCACGGCTTGACACTCCACTCTATCAAATGAGATCAGAGTATTTATAAATGCAATGCATATGGTCATTATAACAAGAAAATATTTTTGAAAGTGGTGTTTCTATTTTAAAGATCTGCAACACCGAGATCAAAGACTTCTTCAGTTAAGTCTAAATCAAATACAAAAACATCAAAAGTTGGAAGCAGTAGTGAAGGAAGTTTTGTTGTAGTTGGTAAAGTTTATTTTAACTTCAACATACATACAATTAGTTTATAAGTTAAACAAACTGTTTTATACAAATGCTACATCTATGTTTTTTTCTCTCCAATTTTAGCAATTACAGAAGGGCGTGGTTGTGCAATGGGGGAAATAGGGATTGCTTCGATTGATTTAAAAAATCCAGTGCTAACATTGTGCCAGTTAAGCGACTGTCAGACATACTCAAAAACATTGACAAAACTTCATATATACAATCCTGCTGAAGTAGTGATTAAAATTAATTTGGTACCAGTGAATTTTGTTGTTTATTGTCTCATTGTCATACAGCTAATTATTCCTGACACTTTTGATGGTGCGAACAATGCATCAGATTTGTTCAAGAGGCTAGCAACCTATTTCAGCACTACTCGATTAGTTAAAGTCAAAAGACAATATTTTTCCGGCGACTTGGGCATTGAAACGCTAAGATCATTATGCCTTGCTGAATATTCATCGGTAGAACTGATTACCATTCGAAAGTAATTTAATAATATTAATTTTAAATTTAGATTTATTTAAGATTAATTTAAATTAATTATATTTTAGGTTTTATGCTCTAGCAGCACTATCAGCATTGATAAAATATGTTGAATATGAACATAACCTCTTTTTCTCTAGCAATTCGATTAAAATTGTTTATGAATGTGCTTCTGGGACAGTTTCAATAGGTAATTCCTTTCAATTTTATTTTGATAAAACATTTTGTTCAGATAGAAAACAACTATAGGTAAAATAGTTTCAAAACTTCTATGTCATGAAATAATAGCTTTAATATAAACTGTTTCATCCTTTCATACATAGTAAGAAGTAGTATAAAATAGATGAAGAAGGGTTAAAGTTTTTGTTTTAGCACTTTTTAGAAAACTAAGCATATAAAAATATGCTAACATAAAATCGTTTGCAAAACCTAATTTTTATTTGATTCAATTCAGTCTTAATTTAAATCAACGAGAATGGGCAGACCATGAGGATCAAAGATGATCAAGTTATCGGAAAGCCATAGTATTTATATAACATTTATGCCTGTTTTTCTGTTTCTTTTAAGATCTTGAAACAGCAAAGAGACTGGAGCTTGTTATTACACAAACAGAAACGGTTTACCCTGAGAAGTATAGTTTGTTGGGAACATTAAACAATACAGTAACATTAGGAGGAAAAAGAAGGTTGAGATCTGAAATTTTACAGCCATTTTCTTCTCTTGAAATCATCGAAGGCCGGCTAAATGTTGTGTGTTATCTTGTTAATGATAGACCTTTTCTTAGTTCTCTTCAAGTAATACATTATTGATTAAACATTCAAAGATTACTATGAAAATAGTTTTGTTTACAATTGTAATTTTATTAGGCCGTTCTTGAAAAATTTTCCAATGTTGAACGCCTATTATGGCTCTGTAATAAACAACCAAATTTTAAACAAGAAGAAAAAACTAGTGAAATACTCACGGGTTATATTTTAAATTTGAAGAACACGTTGGAAAACATTCCAATGTTGAGAGATTTGTTGAGCGATGGCCAGGAAAATTTTTTCATCAAAATGCGTGATGTGTGTACTTGAAATATACATTGCATCTGTTGATTTATTATCTCAATTTTATTTGAAGATGCTTTGTGACAAACGACTTGATAAAATGAAATCTCTGGTACAGAATATGATTCATCAAGACGCAAAACCTGCAAGGGGATACCAAGCTAGTGAGTTGAATCGGTGCTTTTCAATAAAAGACAATATCAACGGTTTACTGGATGTTGCAAGATCAACATATTCTAAACTTATTAATGAGGTTCAAGGTAGAATTGTATAAATTAAAAACTGTCTGAATTCCTACTAATACTCTAATTTAAAGCTATTATTGATGAATTGGCATTCAAATATCATCTCCCTCTAAAGATGTGTCAAACAGCCGATTTTGGATTCCATGCGCAGCTAAATATCCCAAAGCAAGATGTTGTAGTAAACTTGGATATACCAGAAATATTCACTGATGTAAGAGAGAATAAAATCACAATCAACATTATTTGTCCACTACATTTTCTCCATACCTTATTTAAGTGTATAGTTTTATTTTATTTATAACAAATTATGATTAATTTAGTGTGTTAATTTGTTTACATGTGCATATATTTAATCAATGTTAATACTCTTTTAAGGTGAAGAGAAAGGGTCAAACACTTCATCTTTCGACAGATGAAATCTTTAGTTACAATGTTAGAATGAAAAGAGTGGTTCAAGAAATTCAAATTATTAGCAATATGTACGCATTTCATGTGCTTAACACTTTGAATGTTATAAACAGTTTCTGTCCTAGTGTTTTAAACCAACTGGTCGAAGACTTAAGGCCGATGGTCGGATGCCTGTATATTCTCTGTGAGAACATAGCAGAGCTTGATGTTGTATGTTGTTTGGCGAAAATAAGCTCTTCAAATGATTATACAAGACCGATTTTTGGAGATGTTATTGATGTCAAAGGCGGGAGACATCCAATCCTTGATTTTCATCAACCAAATAAACCAATTCCTAATGATATAGTAATGTCTAACATTGAATTTATTGTGAATTGTTGTAAACAAAGAAAAACTGATTATTTTATAGTTTGTCTCACCGAACAACAATTTCAACATAATCACTGCACCAAACATGGGCGGTAAAACTGTATATGTCTTGCAAGTTGCAATGCTACAAATAATTGCCCAAGTATGAAAATAAGGCATATTAAAGTTATAAATTATTACTTTTTGCATTGAATTTTAGATTGGATGCTTTGTACCTGCAGATAGTGCATGTTTCAGATTAACAGATCACATCTATGTTCGTAAAGGTGGCTGGGATAGTATCGAATGCCGGGCTTCTACTTTTACAGTCGAGGTAAGTTGAATGATATTAAAAAACTTAATGTGCAAAAATGGAAGTTCATTCGTAAAAACAGTAAACAATTAAACAAGTAGTGGGCCTTTTTACAGCCAGCACACAACTTTTTATCTGATCCCAAAGCTTTTTTAATGACTCCTGTGTGTATTGGGCCCATTCAGGTCCAAGAATCTCTTCCCAGAGTAGGAATCTGTCAACATAAGCCTTTGCAGGTGTTTTGCTGTCTCTTCTTTTCCTGGCACTAATCTGCACAGCCTTTGTTCATTTCCATTGAACAGAGGACTTTTTTTAAATCCACATTTTTCCCAGTTAGACCCACAAAAGGGTTCAAAGCCAATAGGGGGTCCTCATCGAATTTTCCTTGGCCATTCTTTGACGCCCATCTGCCCTATGTGTCTTAGTAACCAAACAAGGGTAATTTTATTGTTTTCCAAAATCCCTGACAGGGTCCTAATACAATCACAAACAACTCTATTCTTTATTACCGTTATGGTAATTTTCCTCCAGAACCACCCGGCCTTTTTATCTCCCTAGCAGATTCAATGGTCACAGTCTCTGCTTGAAAGTCAAGTGGTTATATAATATTCTAGTCCTTGATTTATTTCCATAAATACCAGCTTCTGACTCACGTCCGGTTTTGGGACCATCTGTATACCCGGTATGATCGGCATTAACTGGATCCCTTTCTCCCTGACTGCTCTATGAGGTATTTAAATTTGAGATTGTTTTCTCAAATCTTAATTTATAGGTCATGCATTCTCAGAGCCTGAACTACCTGAAGCTTAGTTGCTCTTTGTTATCCTCTCCACAAATAAAAATATGTAGTTACACACATTTTGTAACAAGTAATGATTTTCAGATTAAAGAGTTGGCTTATGTAATAAATACATTGTCTGATTCAAGCTTGATTATTATAGATGAACTTTGTACAGGTAAATTATTTTCTTGGGAGATGATATACCAGTAGCTTCATCTTTCCTGTTCTATTTTTATTTTTTCAAGCACAATAAAAGGTAAATTGTTTTGTAATTTATAGGGACTAACTTTGAAGGAGGAACTGCCGTATCGTGGGGAATTTGTGAAGAGCTTCTCAAAAGACCAGTTTTTACATTTTTGACAACACATTTTCATTATCTGACAAACTTAGAACGAGTTTTTATGAATGTTACTAAGTAAAGAAATAAAGAATAGTTTATTTGAAAATATAATTTATTAAGAGAAATAGTATTTAGAGAATACATTTATTTTCATGATACATATAAATAATCTATTTTTATCAAACAGTAATTTAAATGCATATTTATTTAATCACTAAAAATATGAACTATGTCAGATTGTTTAATATTACCATTTATTATCTGTTTTTATTTTGTACACATTAAATACAAAAATGCATATTAGTGGTCTATAATAATCTTCTGACATTAAATGTTTATAAATTGAGCTTTTCTTTTCTAAAATGAGGTTTTAGTAGTAAGGAGTTGTACGTACTTTTTCCTGTTCATAATATTGAGCTATATTTTTTATTATCTAGTTATCATTTGGAAGCTATAGATCCAGGAGAGAACAGCCCACTTATATTCACATTCCGACTTCAAAAAGGAGTAACAAACATTACAAACTATGGCTTGAAAGTCATGCTAACAACGTCTTTGCCAAAAACCTTCAAAGAAAATGCTTTAAAAACTGTTGAGAATATTTGCCGAAAAAGGGATATGACTCTTGCTGTTTCTAAGCCTGTGAGTGATGTTACATTTTGGCTGGATATCATTATTAAATGCTATATCGAAATTAAATTTTTAGATTTCACGTGACGCATTGAGAACTATTGTTATTATAGATAAATTAGAAGAGTTCATACAGGATCTATATGCACTGAGTAAATCTGACCATTTCACTCTGGGTAATGTAGAGAAACTTCAATTAAAGGTGAAAAAAGAAATAGTACAGCTTTCAACAGACGACCCAACAAAAAATGAATGATGAGCAAGTAGCGATATTATAGGCAGAACAATTTAAAACTAATGGTACGTCTTTGACTTAAAAATTAAAATAATTTTTTTCAACAACTTTAACTGTAACGACTATAGTTTCAAACAATTGCTCATTCCATGTAAAATTAATACACAAATAATTTATGTAAAATTTAACAATAAAATAACATAATAAGTAGAATTATTAATTTAATTCATCGATAAGTTCTTTAAAATCTGTCACAAACCATTCAGATTTTTGTTTAACTTCTTCTCTCACGACATTTCCTCCGTAACCTTAAACAAAACATAATTAAGACATGATAAATTAATATTTGTGTAACATTTACATATGTAAACATTCCCTTAACAATACAATTATTGTTGGGGACAAGACTTCCTTTCTGATCTTGTAATTGTAATTGCTGTTTGTCAATTTTACAAAACTAAGTATATAATAAAACGTATTCTTGCAAATAAAACAAATTAATTTTTGGTTGAAAATATTACATAACAATTAAGTTGTAAACTCCAAAAAGTCATAATGTATGTGTTTCCCAAATACAATTCTTTCAAAAATAAAAACTGTTTAATTGCTTCACACATATAATTACCGATAAATGCGTCTGCAGGAGGACAGGCTTCAGCATCAGTTGCACCATCGCCTATCATAACAAGATTTGTGTAGCCATATTTATTTTTTAAGTAGTCTATTACTTTTGCTTTTCCACCATTACTGCTTGTTGGTTCATTTTCATCGAATCCGGCAAATTCGCCTGAATAACAATTTTTAAGCGTCCATAAAATAAATATAAATGTCTTAATATTAGTTTTACCATTGAAGAAAAATTTCATTTTATTTGCGAAAACATTCTCTAGAGGGATATTCAACTGAAGAGCAACTGGGCTTATAATGCTTCTGAAACCGCCGGATATGAGATAAACAGGAACACCTTTTCTGTGAAGGGCACTAACTAAGGTTCTGTAATAATTGAATAAAATTAATACAAAATTGTTCATAATTTTCATAAACATTTAACTAACTTCAAATTTGGAGAGAGCGTTGGTGGGTGTGATCTAATAAATTCTTGAATTGTACTCATACTTGGTCTTATAATGTTCAGCCTCACTGACAGAGAGTCCCTAAAACTCATTGATCCGCCCATAGCTTTCTTTGTCCTGAAATACACATAAATGTAGAAACACCAGTACTAACATAATTGGTTGTTGTTACTGACAGTTCTTTGACTTCTGTACTTTTCCCACAAAACTTGGCCAGTTCATCTATACCCTCTTCTCTGATCACGGTTGAGTCGACGTCAAAACAAACTGCGTCAGCCCTTTGCCATACTGTTTTCACGCTTTCACTCATATTTTCTAATATATTAAGTAAACTTGTTATATTTACCTGCAAACAAAATTTAAAACCATTGAAGTTTTAGTTCTAAAAAATGGAGAGAAAAATTATAACAATTAATAATTAAAAGGAACTATTACCTTAATATTTTGCATAAAATGACAGACATAAAATTATTATTTTTGCATATATCTGGTACTGTCCAACAAATTGCTGTCTCCCTCAGACAATCTGACATCTATGAAATATTTTTTCCCCCCAAAAGATCTCTTAACAGGATAGCCCATTCTTTTAAATGAGTGGAACATTTAATTGTGGGTAAGAAAAAAATATGTGAGTTGATAATCAAATAATAATCAATTACATTCAATCGTTTGGGAAGTGGGGTAAATTTAATGGGATGTCAGTATTATCATATTGATTAGCTCTTAAATTTTTTCTGTTTAAATCTCCATTACTTATCCATTTAAACTATTTCATTTCATAAGTATTTAGTACAATTATGCAAAATTAAAATTTAAAATGAAGTTACGAAAGAAACATGTTCTAGTGATGCTGATTGACATAATACTATACTTTCTTAGTTCTTATGTACACAATTTATTTTTAAAAAAATCATATCAGAACAGTGTAAACTAGTCTAAAAACCATAGTGTATTTGTTACTGCAGTTTGGTTTTTCTGATCATTTTGATCTGCATATCCTCATGGTATTGCTCTGTCTTGAGTTGTTGCACCTTCTTACCATCTTAAAAGACATGAAGACTCAGCATGGAAGTTGACAACAAGCTGAAACACATCTGACAGACCCAAATGATCAGAAGCGATGAAATTACAGGTTCACCTCCATGTGGAAATAAAACGCATTTATTACTACAACTATCACACTAGCGTTTTGTTGTTGGTTAGAAGCAGAGCTAGTCTGACATATTAAAATGATTAGAAACGACCTAAATGCAGGTTCAGAATAAATATAAAAAGTTGTGTGCTACATTTGGTGATGCAGTATTCATATAGTATCTATATGAAGGTAGCCTGTCATACTTTTAAAACTCAACTATTTTTTCTTAAACTTACAATGTCATCTGGGGCCGTAATTTGGTCGGTATAAATTATTTTGATCTATTTATCCTTGTTGGGTTTGTCTGTCAAGACGCATTGTGGCATTTTGTCTGTGAATGTTTGAAGATGGCAAGAAGCTGAAGCTTGTCTGAGATATCAAAATGATCGGAAAGATCGTAACTGCAGGTTCAGAATGTATAAAAAGTTGTGTGCTATATCTTGGATGATGCAATATTCATGTAGGATCTATATGAAAATAGCGCTTTGTGACGATGATTCCTTTGTTTAGAACTCAAACCCATCTTACATTTAAAATTCAACAATTGTTTTCTCAAACTTACAATGCTGTCTGTGGGCTGATGAACCTGTAATTTGGTTGTTATCAATTATTTTGGCCTGTGTATCCTTGTTGGGTTTGTCTAGCAAACCAGCAGACCAAAATAATTAGGAATGACTAAATCAAATGCAATTAAGTGCACTTAAGAAAATGTTGAATTTTGTTTAGACAGTTTACAGTAACTTCTCAGAGGCCACAATTTTTCCAGAAAATTTACAGATCTTCAAATAGAAACCTGTTCTATACGTTCTGCTGTTCTATATTAAGGGCGACTGCTAAGTGCTAATAATTTAAATATGAAGTTACTTACAAAATTCAATACCAGCTTTCAAAGGTGTTTCTTGTAGAAACCTTTTTGGTCTGTAATAAAAAAAAGCCTCCGATAATAATTATGCAATAAACGTTCAAGGATGAAAAGTGTGACATGTAAAACCGTCGAGGTCAACTCAAAACTCATTGAAAGACAATTGTTGACAACTTACCAAGAAGCAGTCGTTACAAGCAATTAATGTGCAGTTCTTTTATTGAACCAAAACCGGTGCATCAGAATCGTACTTTTGAAACACACTTCTTAAGCATTTTTAATTTATACATTAAACGTCAACTGGGGGTACAATCAATGGATTGATAAAGATTTCGAGTATTTTTTGAAAGGATAAAAAAAAACTTGCTATCAATTGCATAACGAACCGGGTGCGATTAACATCGGTTTGTTATTCAACTTGAGACCATACCAGTCACATTTAAAGAATTGACGGACAAACGACCGTGAATGTGAAATACTTCCAATCTAAAAAACGGGCTTTACTCCATCTGACGACCATGTTTACAACAATGAACAAAGTAAAAAAACAATTTGAATTGATAAGTTTTTTACTGGCTTCCTGCTGTACAGTACAGTTCACTCAGGCTTTATAGGTATGAAAAGAGGGCTTGGTGTCTGGTCCGCCTTTTATAATGCCATTCGAATTTGGTTTACTCCACTGTAACACGTTGACGTAGTTACAAATTAAACAATTTTTCCTTGTAAATAAATATCCAAATCGGACTTATTTAATATTTCTCATAGATATGAACAAATTTAACGCACCGCTCAATCTCAAGTTTAAAATTAAATCCATTACCTTTATACATCAGTTACAGCTAATTAAGACTTATTGTAGTAAAAAACCCGTAAATAATGCATTTTTACGTCATTCTCCATCACCATCCTCCACAACAACCTCAAAATACCATTTGTAAATAAGTTAATTTCCACCTAATTTTCCACAAAAAACTCTCCATCTACCCCAGCCACTTAGTCCATTACATGACCACCATAATCCATTCTTATAATCCAATCTGATGGCTAAAGGAAAGATGGCCCCAGAATGGTAGAGGGAAAAGTTGGGAGAGCAACAAAGGTTCTTAACTCTCTTGAGCATATACTGCCTAAATGTTCTTTTCAAATGTCTATAAAAAATTAGGTAATATGTTATAATATATAAATGGTAAGAAAAAATAACAAAACGTGAAAACTTATTAAAAAATAAACATTTATTTGAAAACGCAAATATATGTACTTGGTGTTGTAGAATGTTGCAAACAAAAAATAAATCACAATGTGAACTTAAAATATTAATTTTTAGCAATAATAACATAGCTAACTAAAGATTTTATTATTTTGTCTGTATGAGATTAATTTATTTATATAAAAAATATTTTGTAAATTGTTGACTTAAGAAGTGTTTAAATAATTTATATTATTCTGCGAAATATAAAAACCAAAGTATACTCTTTATACACTACTTTCCCATTTATGTAAAGGCAAATAGGTTTGTTTCCATTATAATACTATTTCTAGTAATTATATTGTATAATACCTTAAACTATGTACATTACATACATAAAGTACTAATATAAATGCAATTTAAATCTGCCGTGTAATATTTCAGTGAAAACATTGTTAATAAATTTAGTTTTAAATAACTGTTTTTAGAAAACAAGTTTGTTTTAATTTTGTTTTTAATGGTTTTGATGTTTCTCAGAAAAACCATAATCTACAGATTAAAATGACCCTTCGAAAAGTAATTAAATTCTGACTTCAATGACTGTTTTCAGTAATTTCATAAGCTGGAATAAAACGGGATGAATGGATTAAATAAAAGGAAGATGAAAAACCATTTAAAATTAAAATCATTGTACAGAGCCAAAAGCCAAAAGGAAACTTAGAGTAAACGGCTACTAATTTTTTTTTGCTCATTTGTACATGTGTGTGTGTGTGTGTTTGTTTGTTTGTTTGTTTGAAAGTTTTCATCATTGCAGGCAGTCTGTACATAATCACCGTTTTACAGTCTTTACTACAACATTTGACAATAACAACTTGTATATTGCTAATTCTTACTATAATTTTTTTTCTATTTTGTTAATAGAATATCATGTTAAAGATGCTCAGGTAAGTAGAATAGTACTGGGCAGACCTATTTGTAAATTCAGTCGATCAATCCAATAAATGGTCATTTAGTTCACTTAAGTATACAACTTTCAGAAATTATTTTACTCCTGACAGGAGAATAAAAAATGAATCAAAAGAATATTAAAATAAGCAATCAAGACATTATGTTGCCATCTCACTTAATTCAGAGTAAACACAAACGAGGATAAAAGGCAACTTGTTGTCATTTTCAGCATTCTTCTTGGCTGTTCAATTGAAATGGCGACATCAGTTTTATTAACATTTTTTATTATCTTACATTCTAACTTATTTACTTGCCATAATATCAATCCTTTAATCATTCGTGAATATTTCAAAATTAAGTCTATCAATAGGATAACGGTGTTATCTTGTGTAAACATCAGTAAGTAGAAAATTTTAAATAGTAAGAAATTCAGGTATTAATATATATATTTATACAATTATAGTAGAAGGAACAAAAATATGGAAGTATTTGCAGCCAGAAGGGTTTATGTTGTCTTTCAATCCAAATACCCTCATTGCAAGTAATTTGCAAAGAGAAGGTGCTGTCATTGATTTATCTTGTCCATTTCAAGAATCTATTATTATGAAGGTAAACAAAATAAAAATGAAAAGTTTAAAAAAATGGATGGATGCAATATTTAATCTAAGCATATTTAAATCAATCAACAAATAAAGGACATCATTTCTTACATCCAAATAGCACTTCTCTACATTTTAATAGAAACAACATTTTTTAAACATGAGTGCAATTTCATCATTGATGTGCTAATTCAACTTCTTACAAACAACTTTATTTTCATATCCACTAAAGAAAAGATATTATCTCTGATAATCTAACCCTCAAGAAAGCCATGGATCATGGCTCATAATTTATACAATTATGGATGATAATGAGAATTAATTTTGAATTTCAGGAAGCAGTATATGATTCTTTAATACATCTGTGGGGTCTACATTCTCATTCCAACTTATTTTATACAGTTCCCTCACCTACTTGGTAGCCAACCAATATGAACCCAATCCCTGACCTTTTAGATTTCTTCATCCTAAAAAAACTTCAGTTCATTTCACAGTTCAATATCCACCCTCCATGATATTTTTTCCAGCAATAGTCTTATCTTAACTTTGTCCCTTCATCTAAACCCAAAACAAACTCCAGAAACCATAATTACTATAGATTGGGATACCTTCGAGCCTGCGATTCCTTTTCCCCTGAATTTTGTCAAGTGGTCTTCAAGTACACACCTTGCCAGTTCTTCAAGTCCCCCATAACATCCTCTCCCACCACACGTTTTAAACTTACTGTCCCTAAAACGCCAAACCAGAACCTCAAATGATTATCCTGTATCGTAAAATTGAATTTCCAATATACCACAACAATACCTTCAATTCCTATCTATCAAACTCCTCCATTAGATTTACACCTCCAATCCTGATTCCAATAACACTTTCAATGAACATGAAATCTACAATTAACTCACATCTGCCCTACACATGTCCTTCAACCCAAAGCAGTTACTCCTTCAGGGGTAAAATTTGAGGAAAATTATATTCTGAATTGTAAGCCCTTGGCTTTGACCTCATCATGTCTTGAATCCTTTGTGAATTTTCCATCATACTCACATATCTCTACAATAGTATATTTTGCACCACTCACTCCCATTTGCTTTGGAAATAAATATAACCCTTTTCCTGATGCCTGGCAGATCCATCCATAAAACTTATTCCTACTGCCCAATCAGTCTACTTCCTCTCTTCCAAAAAATATTTGAGAAGCTCATTCTTGATTCATCCATACACTACTCCCTTAATCTTCTCTAGATCACCAGTTCAGCTTTTTCACAGTATTCTTCAGTATTCCACAATTGTTTATTATAAAAACCAGAATAATTTTTAGACATACCCATTTTCCAACTATTAAATTTTTTCCCTGATCTTTTGTAATGAAACATAACAAAATTGTCCAATATTAATAGAAGAATTTACATTCTAATATTTCCAAAAATATATGTCGTACAACAAAACATTGTAATAAAATTGAAACTAATTTGAGGACTTTATTTATAATCAAATTTATTTTTATGGCGCTATGAATGTTTTTCGTAAATAGTTATTTATATCTTCTTGTTATTTATTTATTGCATTATGTTTGTCCAAGTTTAACTTTCGGTTTTCCAAGTTGTCAAAGAAGAGGATGTTCGACACAGGAAGAGAATGGCTGATGTTTTATGAAGTTGAAAATAACGCTACTCAAGATTGGAGTTATTGGTTGACATTTTTAGAAAAATGTTTTATCTTGCCTGGTTCTTCAGTTGTAATAGTTCAAATCACAGGGTCCTCAGTTAGATATTTTGACATTTACAAAATAACCGATAGTCAACCGCTAAAGGTCAAATTGGTAGGAGAAGGATCAGTAGAAAATGTTACATTTTTCAAACGAGTTGCTAAGAGATCAGATTTTGAGGGTGTAAAACTTCGAACGGCAACAGCAGTGCGTAGTTAATAATTGATTAAAAAAAATTATTAATGCACTATGTTTTTTCAATCTTAATTTGACTAGATATTACGCCCTGAGGTTTACAAAGGGCTTGAAAATTTAGAAAATCCTGAAATTGACCCATGGCCGAAAATGCACTATCCTCTGATTGTGAATTTAGCAAAACAGCTTAACTTTGAGTATGTACTTATAGCATTTATATAACAATTTGTAAAATCAATAAAAGTATAAAATTGACCTCAACTCTTCAGATTTACTTTAGAAGTTGTAAATGATTACGGATGGTTGAGAAATGGAAATTTTAGTGGTTTAATGGGATTATTACAAAGGGGCGAAGTCGATTTTGGAGCAACAGGATTTTTTATAAATCCAGACAGAATAACTGTTGTTGACTTCACTGGCGATACGTATTCACTTAAGTTAATATTTTTCAAATAGTTAATAGTTTGAAGCAGAATTTAAACAATTTGTATGTTTTATAGATCAATGATTATTTTTAAACAACCGGCACTGTCAACAGTGAGCAATATTTTTCTCTTGCCATTTTCAAGACTTGTATGGATAGCCTGTGGAGTGCTCAGCATCCTAGTGATTGCCTTACTCACATTACAAGTAATAATATCATACCGCTTTAATTCAAATTTCTTCACAACCAGAGTTACATTTTATGATGTTGTAACATTGGTATTTGGATTTATTTGTCAACAAGGTAACAGCAAATTTAAATCAAACATACCAAAATGCTTTGTGGAACGATGTATTGAAGTTGACTCATTTCTAGGAACAGACTTGACTCCGATCTCATCATCAGCGAGAATAATAATTTTTATATTTTCCCTGTCAGCATTATTTTTCTATACCTCTTATTCTGCAAATATTGTGGCATTGCTACAGTCGACATCACCAGTACTCAAGAATATTACAGATTTAACTAACAGCCATCTTATGCTGAAAATCCAAGATCTTGAATATAACAGGATTTTTATGAAGGTAATTTAAAAAAGTTGTTAATTCTATTTTGAAGTTGGGTAATTCTAAATTGAACTTGGTCAAACAAATTAGGATTCAGTGGATCCAAATGTTAAAGCACTTTTTGACAAGAAAATAAAACCTTTTGGACCAAAGGCTTATTGTTTACCAAGGGAAGGTGTACGGTTGCTTCGTACAGGCACAGTTGCTTTTCAAGTATGTGTTCAATTTTCAAAATACTTTATGCAGACTTGAAAAAAAGCCACATATTTGTGTGGTTCCTTCCGTGTTTTTCAGTTAATCAAAATTCAAAATATTTTTCTCTTTAGGTTGAGGTAAATCTAGGATATAAGATAATCAGTGAAACATTTGGTGAAAGCGAAAAATGCGGTTTAGGCGAGATCAGGATGCTATTTATTCCAAGTTTGGCAGTGCCAGTTGTCAAGAAGTCTGGTTATAGAGATATTTTTAAACAAATGTAATAATATTCCATTTCATTTACACAAGCAAATTATAAAATCTTTCAATGATGATTTCAGGCTTATATGGCAGAGGGAATGTGGAATAATGAAGAGATTAGCTAAAATTTGGATACCTGACAGGCCAAATTGTGAAGGAAAAGGGACCAGTTTCTTAAGAGTAGGAATGGTGGATTTTTTACCAGCACTTCTAGCATTAATTTACGGAATGGGAATATGCATAACTGTTTTCTTCCTAGAAATCGCTTATCATTACAGGTATGATTTACTTAAAAATATATTGCTCAATGTGGTATTTAAACTGAAAATTACTTTAAAATAAATTTCAGAAATAAATGTGGGATACCTTTTCCTCGTAAAATAAAACAAGAATTCATGCCATAATGTTTTTGCATTTTGAAAGTACATAAACACCTAAACACATTCAAGGTTAATTGAAAACATTTAGTTAAAAATAAACAAATAAAAAATAAAATTGTTAGCCAAGTAAAAGAACATAAACATTTATTTATAGATATATTAATTAGTGCAATTATATTGTATTTTGTTTTTTATTGTGTAGTAAATTAGCAATACAATTCTAAACACTTTCTAGTTATGTAGTTGGTTGATAAATCGATAGTAAAATAAATTATCATAAAAAATGAATAAACATTTGAAATATAATGCCTGTTATTATTGTTTTTTCACCTCTTCCTAAAACATAAACAATTTGATGTATTAAGTACAAAGAAATGAATTAATTAAAATTCTTTATTTAATCTGTCTAAACAGATAAAGAATCTAGACATAATAAGTAAATCCAACTTCTCATTGGGTCAAACCCAGGACTGCTAATGCTGCAAATACGAAGCAGACGCCCTAACTACTTGACCACTGAAGTGAATCAGTAATAATAAAATAGACAAACAGCCTAGACAAAATTACAATATTACAACAATATAGTTTAGGAATAATAAAACGTGTTAATTTTACAACGAAGGGAAAGGAATATTTCTATGTTGTAAAATTCAGTGGAAATCAAGTTGAAGTTGGATTGTCTGCGATCGTTTTGGAAATCAAAGTTGTTAGATGATTTATTTAAGCTTAATGGTTGCGATGTCTGTATGTCAATCTGTTAGAAAGAAATGCAAATATTTATTTTGGCTTGATTGAAGAATAAAAAAAGACTGGTTTATTAGCAATTTACGAATCTATTGATTTTTATGTCCAATAATCTTGATAGGGTAACATCTAATTTTTTTATACATAATTCGTTAATAGTAATATTTTAAAGTCTTAATATTTTTTCCAATGTAATCAGAAGGAGTACTTTCTTTCTAATTAAAAATGTCAAACTACTTTTTTTTTATTTGGATATCGTGAGATGCGGTTTGGTGTGATGTAGGTATCAGAAAAACACTAGCACTCTCAACATGACATGGCACAATTACACAGAAGACAAACACTTTGAGCCCTGAACATGATCTCAATAAAAGATCGAAATGTTGGCACGATAAAGAAAATGTTTTTCTGATACCTACATCACACCAGACCGCATCTCACGATATCTGAATAATTATCCATTAACGGTCACTAATCTCTACACACTCTACTTATTTTTCTTGTTTTGTGCTAATATTTAAATATTTATTAATGAATATTATGGGAAAAAGGGTAATTAAACATTCAACACGTGAGGCATTTATCATCATAAGAATTAATTAGTTGTCTAAATATGTAACAAATACAATAATTAATAACCAATTAAACTATAATTGTTAATTTGCAGTACTTAATTAGTGTATTATGTCAAAGTTATTTTTGCTTTCTTCGTCAGGCATCAGAACTGGCAATGGTTAAAATTTTAATTATTCAACAGAGAGGGCTAACATTTGTTTTTATTTGATGTAAGAAACACATGAATGGATAGCATGTCTAGAAAAGAGAATCAGAAATCATTTGGACAGCGGTAGTAGTCAGCAAGAAACAGTTCATTAAAATGGGTCTTAAATTTATCCTCCTCAGTATAATTCTTTTATCATTTCTACAATATTTAGAAGCGAGTTATGCTTCACTTTTAAGCAGCTATTTCCAAAATAAGAATATTGGTGAAGTAACTATATTAACATGCTGGAGTATATGTGAGATGTTTATTAATGGAATTGTTATTGTATTGGAATTGTAAAATTGGTATAAAATAATAATTTTTCAGCTTTTAAAGCAGCCGTTTTTAAAGCGTTATCACTACAAGGATTTTTTGTATCATATTCAATTAAATCTATCAAAGCTAATTCAATTAGAATAGGAGCTGTCTTAGATTTGACTTGCGATGAAGGGATCATTAAATCATTTATGGAACATGTATGCTGTATTGTCATAAACATTATTTCATGGCTAAGTTCCTTAATATTTCAGATTGAAAATATGAAGCTGTTCGGTGTACACACTGAATGGCTTTTATTAGATAAAAATGAAAATGATAGTCTGGAGTTTACAAAAGGCATAGGATACATTGAACAGGCTTACATTCTACCAGGAAGCTTTGTGACATTAGCTCAGGAATCACAGTCACATATCAATTACTATGATATTTATAAGATTGCTATTGGTCAGCCTTTAAAATTCAATCTTTTAGGCTCTGGACCTGTCAACAAATCTTGTAATTTACCATCGAGAGAAAATCGTTCAGATTTTAAGGGTGTAGTAATGGAAGCAGGCTCTGTGGTTTGTATCCTAAGCATTTTTTGCGTATTATGTTTTATTTGGCATTTTCTATTTGATCATAATTTTATAGATAATGTATCCTAAAGAATTTAAAGGATTTGAGAGATTCCATTCGCCAAGTTTTGATGTATTAGCCAAACTTCATTATGAGATCTTAAAAAATTTAGGACAGCAACTAAATTTTCAGTAAATACAGAAACAATTTTTATTTAAATAAATAAACAATGTTTTATTTTATGTTGAAAAACCGATTTATTATCTGGAGCAGATAAAACACTTTATAATTTTCTGAAAATATGTTGTCCCCCCCCCCCCCCTTAGAATGAATAATTGAGTAAATTATTCTTCTTTACTGTTATTTAGACTTAATTTGGTAATTGATGAGGATTATGGCTGGGCTGGAAGGAATGGAACATCATTTGGTGGGTTGGTGGGTCGTTTGCAAAGAGAAGAAATTCAATTAGGAACAGCATTCACCATGCGGGAAGAGAGGAGGGAAGCCGTCGATTTTACCACAGACACTTTGGAATTTAAGCAAGTGTAACTTAAAATTGACTATTGAATTTTATAGAATAAAATAATTTTTTTATTCAACAGAAATGCCATATTTTTTAAGAAACCTGCATTGTCGACAGTTAGCAACATCTTTCTCTTGTCTTTCTCTAAACTTGTGTGGGTGTGTTGTGGCTCATTGTGTATTTTGTCAATTTTGCTATTGTTAGCAGTATTAGTTGTGACAAAACTGTTTGCCGTTGTATCACCATTCTCAAGACCTGCTTCTTTAGCTGACATAATTACATTAATTTTAGGACTTGTGTGTCAACAGGGTAAGAATCAATAATAATTTTAAATTAATATGATAAACAATAATAAAACACAGGGTCGGAATTGGCACCGATTTCTTTGGCCACAAGAATTACAACATTCGTCTTTTCCCTATCTGCCATATTTTTATACACGTCGTATTCTGCAAATATAGTAGCGCTGCTTCAAGCTACAACAAATGGCATGGAATCATTAGATGACTTAACAAATAGTCCGTTGACTCTTAAATTGCAAGATCGGCTATATGTCCGTGAGCTATTTAAGGTAACTTAAAAATATAAAATTGATCAAAATTAAATTAATAAAAACTATTCATTTCAGATAGTAAATGATACATCCGTTCATAATTTATATGCAAAAAAAGTTATGCCGCAAGGTGACAATGCTTACTGCATACCCAAAGAAGGAATTGCGTTCATGAGAACAGGGGAATATGCATTTTTGGTAAATTATTAGATTATAATATCAAATATAATAATAAATTCTACAAATTATATTTAAATAATTAATCACATAATATTATTACTCTAAATATCTTAGAAGTTTGATAAATTTCAGGCTGAATTAATCCAAGGGTACAAGATAATTAGTGATACATTCCATGAGGATGAAAAGTGTGATCTTGGAGAGTTGAGTTTATTCTTTATTCCAAGACTTTCAGTTCCAGTAATTAAAAAATCAGGCTACAGAGAAATATTTACTCAGAAGTGTGTATTAAATTGCCATACAGCCTCAATATAATAATGGTTGCCTATTATATTTTCTATTCGAATAAGACTCAGTTGGCAAAGGGAAGTTGGGATATTTCAAAGACAAGAACTTATATGGTTTCCACACAGACCATCTTGTGATCGGAGCAGAAGAGGATATAAACCCGTTGGTACTATTGACTTTTTACCAGTGGTATTGTCGCTTTTCTACGGAACACTTATAGCCATTGGCATTTTTGCATTTGAAATCATTCTCTGGCACAGGTAATACAAAAATATATATATTCTAACATTTCTATGGAATTATATTACCATTTGTTTTAAATTTCAGAAAACGTTTTTATTGCTATAAGAATGAAAAAGAAAAGATTTAAAGAACAAAAAGAAATTGTTCCAATGTAGATGATTGTGAAAGTCGCATGCTTAAAGCCAAAATTGCTTCTAAATAAGGACATCCTTTGAGAATTTACTCTTACAATTTACCAAATTGCTAAGTTAAAATTGAAAATTGTAACCTTTTAATAGGTGGTTATTTTATTTGTGAAATATTTGTAGATAGTAAAACAATAAAAACATACCAGTAAAATTTATTGCATGAAATGTAAATTTAAATTTTCTACTGTTGTTTTGTAATTATTTTAAATTGAGAAACATAACTGTTTAACATGTAAAATAATACTTAAAAGTTGTCATACCGTTAGAGATTGGTCATCATTGCTGATATGCCTCAGATGATCAGAAACGGACAGATTCAACAATAAATCTCACAGTGCAATAATCGCTTACTTCAAAATTATTTAATATTTACATAATATTTTATCAAATTTCCATTCGAATAGCAATGGTGGTATAAATGGTTTATTAGGGTAAATTGTCATTATTTAACAGAATTTCAGTCCTCCCATTTAATTTTCATCTGACTATTCTCGTTGAATGTTGGATAGACTGGATTATTACATACAAGATCATGAAATCTAGGTGGAAAAAAAAAAAATAGTAGTAATGATAACAATATAACTTGACACAACAGAAAGTCTCTGAAAGTCTGAAAGGTAATTGATGAAATATATCTGAAAAAATGGACAAGTTTGATAAGGGATGGACAAAATGCTGGCAAATCTTTAACAATTTAAATGTTACTAGGGAAAAAATGTACAAAATGTAAAAGTAATAATTTAAACATGTATTATAAAATTTCAACATCATAGAGGTAAAATTTCTTTCCTATTCATACTAAATATGGAACTGAAAGTTTTGATGATGGCTTCTATGATTTCTATCTTTTATCGTTTAAAAATTATAAATTTATGTTTATTTATATTACTGTTGTAAAATCAACCCAGAGTGTTTTAGAAGAGAGAGTGTAGTAGCTTATGTAGTAAAGAAGAAAAAAACAAACAAAAACACTCATTTCTCAACTTCTTGTTTTAACGCTTTGATGACATAATACATTTCATACTTTATTGACCTAACTTATTTTCATCTTTTCAATGGCCCAGAGTATATATAGAACAGTGCAGAAGCGTTTATCACAGAATAAGAGATGTACTACATCAAACTACATTTCCTTTTGTACGCCTTGTTGCTGTTTTCTTCTGTTTTAGTGAGTATATACGTGATTTCATTACATTTTACATTAATTTTAATTGCATAGCAGATGAGTAATTTTATATGTGTAAGAATTGAAATATATTTATTATTTAACAATTCCGTAGTCATTTTTTTACAGGGTTATGATTTTATTTATAATTTAACTTTTTACTTGTAACATTTATATTAAAAATAGTGACTTTTTTTAATGTCTATGAAATGTCTTGGTTACATCTCAACAATCCTTCACATCGAACAGGACTGAATTAAACAATGAACATAACTGAAATGATTCTTTTTTTAATCTTTTAACTGAATATCATTATAATTAAAGCTGTAATGATGAATAAAGTAAAATGGATTAACAAATTAAATTTTTATCATATCTTTGTCCAAACCAACAGAATCTCTGAATTTTTCCCCTGTATTTGTTTATTTAATTGTTACTGTGCAAAAAAAAAGTTTAAGCAAAATAAAAACTTAGAAATTAGGTATAATGCAATTTAAAGTATTTTTCACTCGACATAACCTTGACCATGAATATTTTCTGTTAAAGAAAAATAATTAATTAATAAAAAAGATTCAGATAATAATAAAGAATTTTTATAACCAATGTACTTTCATTTCAGGCGGCTGAATTTCTTCTAACTGAACCATCTGAAGGGACAAAAGTACTCAAAAGAAAAGTGAGGTGCGGGCCAGTCAAATTCCGCATCAAGAAAAAGAATTAAGTTCCTTTCTTAATAATGTGTCTTATGTGTGTTAATTCATTCCAATAAATACTATAGAAATGGGGAAGCACAATAAAAATATTGACTATTTAAATGTATATTAACAAAAAAATTTATTTTAAGTGTTATCGATTTTGTAGTTGAAACATTGTAATTTGTTGTCCAACAATGTACACTTCATTTGCGCTTAATGATTATACAAATGGAAATAAGTATACATTAAATGATTTAATACACGACATCTGTTATGCATACATTTTGTTCCTCCTGGAGTTTTAAAAGTGATTTTTCCTTACCCAAAGAAGAAACAGTACAAATTAGCCAGCTATTAGGGGAGCTTGTCATCACCCTTAGACCTACAGCAGTTTTAATAAAGCCTCAATTATATTTATGAATATTATAAAAAGCCACATTTAGACTGAATGCTACAACATATTCTTTATAAATGAGTAAAAACATTTAAACATTTGTTATGCTACTTTACAATTTTTATTTTGTAAATCTTTTGATTTCAGAAATGGAATATTTATGTTCAGCATGAACAGGTACTTAAGTGATTTGTTGAAGAACTCAGAAATTTAATGCATATAATGGTAACTAAGTCTTGTAGATAGATTTACAAACCAATAATCTACAAATTATACAAAAATATGCCAACATATAATGCATTATAATTAATGTTGAGTTTCAATTAAGTTAAATATTATTATTAGGTTCAAATTAACATTCATTTATATTAAATACACAATTTTGTTTAATAGGTACAATATTACAGTACATCATTATGCAATTAATGAAATAGCAAGTGGTATAATACATAACATACAATACATAAAGAATAAGCAACATTTAATTACATAAATGCTAATTACATATGAACACATATTAAAAGGAGATAGGCTATGTTATTAGGACAATAAAATTGCAATTTCACATTTATGACTAGCATTATTTCATTAAATTAAAGAAAAACATGAAAATAATTTCAACTGAAAATATTTGTATAACTGTATATAAAATTAAAACAAAACTCTTAATGCAATAAAAGAAATTTTGTTTCGGAAATTGAACTTCAATACATAAACAAAAATGATTAATGAAAAATTGACATGATTACTGCGTAAAATGTCAGATAGAAAATTGAAAAAAAGTAGAGAAAACCAAAAAGCCATGACTTTTTGAATTATGTGTGACAAGATATACATAATGACTATCATCTTGTACTACTGTTTAATGCTGTGCTTGTTGTCATTGTTGAACTGCGTAACTGGGATTGTTTCCCTCCGCACAGTTTTTCCCAAAGGAGCTTCCTCACTCGTTTTTTCCATACGAATATCAAAAATATAAAAACACCCTGTAAGGTGTTCGTGATGTCTGTTATGTACCAGAGATACTGAGGTACGTCCTTTCCGAACATAAAGGATATGAGCTCAGAAATCCAGTTGATACCCATGACTAAGAAGAGTTTCAAATACAAATTAAACCTGAAATTTAGAAAAAAGAAAATAAGTTCATAAATATTTTATTCGTTTTATTAATTTAATCATTTTATATTCTAAGCTATTGTTTAAAAAAAAGAAAACTATTTAGTTGTTATGCATTTTGGGTCGTGTCCCTTGTCCCCCTTCAAAGCTGTTATTTGAGATAAATAAAATTCCTTTAATTTTCTTTTCTTTCCTTAGTTCTATTTTGCTCAAATAACAGCTGAATGACATAAAATCGTTTTCAGTGATTATATGACATAAAAAATAATTGATATTTTGTTTTAAAAAACATGATTATATATATTTTTATAATTAAATTAAAAACAAATTAACTATGTCGTTTTTCTCTCTTAAAGGTAAGAATATTATGTTAAGTAAAATTTTATTGAGATTAACCGAACCTTTCACTCTCATTGCCATCATGCCTTCTGCTGTCACCGCGATGGAACGATTGAGCTGTTTCTCTTCTATGTCTCCAAATGCGATAGGCGGTTATTGAAAAAAGAATTAAATTACTAAACAAGATAACAGCCATTGGCCCATAGAAATAGGTCCATGTTGCTGTACGACCTGGAAAAAAAAGTTATTCATGTAATGCCAATATGTACTACGATTTCACATGATTTATAACAGGACCTTATGCCGTTAAAAAGAATGAATATAGAAATATAAAAATTGTAATATACAATGTAAATTGAAACTGCAACTCTTAATGATGTTAGTATCTAATTGGTCAAAAGGCACGTAACTAATTGCTGCTCTAGGTCTTTACGTCTATTTACAAACACTGGATCAAGATATTCTTTAAAATATCGTCAGGGCGAAACAATCATAAATATGTCTTCACATCGACGTAAAGCTTTTTTCAGGCGATCTCAAATTTCATTGGAGACCGACACAGTACTAACAATGCCAAGGGCTGTGACTTTATGTCTATTTTTCTATTTTCTAAAACACATGCTGAACCGGCACTGGGTCACTATTCGGTCGGTCTTCACTCACTGGTTCGTTGAACTATTCAAACGCGTTTTGGTTCCACCTTCAGTGAGAACAGTTTCTCAAAATTTCAGCTTCGAATCCTAACAAACACGCAAGTGAAGACGGACCCTGAAATTGACCGGTGTCGGTTCACCGACTCGCCGACCAACACCTAGCATCAAGAAATCTACTGTTATATTTAGCCAAATGTAAATACAAAATGATAAAATCAAGGCCAATGCCAGAAGTAGGTTTTGGCTAAATTTCTATAAAAATGCTGACTGCAATCAATAATGACTTAAGTCTTGGCATACACACACACCATCGTGATGGTGAGTGTAGTAGATTGACTTAATTTTTAAACTATTGTAATGAACACAAAATATTTATAATTCAAACAAGGGTTTGAAGCTGCAATTTCAGTTAAGATTTGTCCATTTATATTCAAAAGTTCAGGAGAATGCTAATAGCGAAAAATCAGCATTTCGGTGCATTCTATTTCATTTGTATTGGCCATTTATAACTTTGGGGGAAAAATGCCTGACTTGAAATTATAAAGATAAACCTTTGGGTGGTAGGATAGATCACACAGTTAGTTACTGTGACAGCCCCGAGTGTATTAGAATTGTGCACGCATTGCTCCATCCATCACGAATGGAGGTTGGTTTCGAGTCCGACTCTATCAAGGGCCTATAGTCAAACAAGGTTATTTTCTGATATTTAGGCTTTCATGTCCCAATTTTCAATACCGAAGTCCCAAGGCTGACTCTCTGAATGTCAGCCGTATAGATTTTCTACATACGCCCGTTGTTCAGTCAAGATAGCGGGGATAAAAGAATCTATTCATTTCAAGTGGGCCTAGTTTAAAAATTTAGAAATGAACCCTTTCATATTAAGAATTTCTTTTAGTTTCTTCAATTAGTAGCAATCCTTCCTTTACTAGAAACAAGCAATAATACAAAGTACGATTTTGTTAGAGTTCTATAGCGATTGGTAGTTAAATGGATGCTCAACTAGGAAGGACATTTGTTTGAAAAAATTGTCCCTCCATGTGTTCTTAAATTCATGGCATGTCATAATTAGATGTTCCATGTCTTCCTTAACAATCTCTTTTGAAAATTCAGATAATAAAGAAGGTAGGTACACACGCATGTCCTTAACAAACGAAACTACAACTAGGCACTATCTTAATTTTAGGTCATTGGGTGTGTGAGGCTTGAAATAAAATTGAAATTTTGGAATTTTTTGTTAATATTGTTTATGATCTTAAAATTGGCATTATTGGTCCAAATCTTTTGAAACAAGGGATAATACAAAATTTCTTCTTCCTAGTCAAACAGAAACCACCTACAGCAATAGTGAGTTCATAAATATTCATAAAAATAATGAACCAATTAGAGATGTAGATGTATTGGTTGAGGTGTATCCCCCATTCTCTGCCTAAAGCGTAGGTGAGCTCTATTTTTCATCAAGGAACTCGATTAGTAGGCTCGGCTTCAGTGGTTATATCTCTTCTATGGTCACACTGT
>CM077107.1:3405100-3428614 GCA_039619505.1 Cimex hemipterus | reverse complement strand
TATCTCAATACCTTAATTAATTGTAATATATAATAATTGGCCAAGCGGACCACGAAATTAGTGAATATAATCCTTATGCTAATTAACAAAAAACCTGCACGAATTTGATTATTTCTGCTAATGTCAATTCTCTAACTATATAAAATATGAATTATTTTCATTGTCTTTATTCAACAAATACGCATAGCCAGCACCAGATGCTAAATCAAAAATGAAAAATGTTTGAAATGACATTGAGCATCTGTGAGACGGCGATGAATCGCTGACAGCAGTTTTATCAACATCGATCCTGCGACGTATAGTCATATTCGTTACGGCTTGTGTCATCCGTTCACTTAAATAAGGCAGATCAATGTGGATCCAGCAGTAAATATACAATTATGAATATTTTTTCCATAGTAAGTTTGCCCAATTTCTTAAAACATTAGTTCGATGAAAAGCTTGACAGAAATGAAGCGAGTGCAGGCGGACCTGAGGTGATAAACTTGACATAACATATACGAAAATATAATAACCTTTTAATCATTTTTGTAAAACTTTTATGTGTTGTTAAATTTACTTGAGCTAGAAAACAATATTTTTTGCTGGGTCAACTATTTCATATTCCTTGTTTTAATTTGTCAGTATTTTTGTCTATGACGAAATCAATAACGACAAACCACGACAAACCTCAGTTTTGATTTGTATTAAGAACTCATATACAAAGAACAAAAAAAATGAATTTAATAATTTAAAATAAAAATATACTTTATTATCCTGCGTGTAAAAGGTCTCGAGATCCGAAATTTCGATTTTTAGGTTTCGAAGTTCTTAGGCCTTTGAAATGTAAGGTCATTGCTTGTCATTTTATCCGTTTCGTGTTTATAAAAGCTGGTCTTTCTTGTTAATTAAATTTTAAAAAATCCACCTTTTCGAAAGGACAAATCAACATATTGGAAAAAAGGTTTGGGTTTCCTTTGTGAATATCCAATTAGTTTGGGAATCTTATATGAGAGGAAAAATGATAATAAAACTGTAACCGTACTATCTACTGAAAATGATCTGTTTAAACTTGGTTCTACATTAATTTGCTTTAAAAAATTATCGTGTTTAGCCCCTCAACACTTGGGGAAAAGACTCTAAAACTGATATATACCCCGCATTCACAATTAACGTATCTTTAATTTGGCAGGTTTCAGGGTACCCGATATTATGCTGAAGGCCCGCCATCATTCATGTTAACAAATACAGTCATACTGATACCTTATACCTGATACCACACTTAAAAAACGTGGAGCGACTTGAGTATTAACATTATGCCCGTGCCTCCCTCCTGTCACTCTAAAAACACGTAACTAACTTAATGGATTTGTGGGATACTCGAAATTCCGCCATAACCCTCACAAATACTCAATAGTCACGCTAATAAATATATTCATTTCAGGTAGGAAAAGCATCTGTGGAAAAGGATCTAATGACATCATACGCATACTCATCCGCTTCAGAAATTCCATCAACTTTTTGCTATATACACGCCTGTTTCTTTTTACTGTCGCAAAATTTCATTATTTTTGAATACAGAATAGCAGAAAAGATAAAATTTTAATTACCCTTAAAGAAACATCTGTCCTTTCCCATGTTCGGTTTGAAAATTGATGATGACGGGATGGAATCGGAGTAATCGACGCCAACTGTCACAGCCAATATGATCAGAGGCATTCCCCAGGCGTAGAAAGAGTACGCAAGAAGTTTTTTCCTGTCGCGTTCCGAAGCCGTACCTCTTAGCTTTATACCGCTGAAACAAACAGTCCAAGAATGAGAGAAGTTTGGTCGTTGTATCCGATGAACTTCAACTGCAACTGCAACAACCAAAACTGCAACAGGATGACCAAAAGGATCGGACGATCACACTACAAGCTCATGAACTACCGCAGGCAATATTTTGTAAGAATATTTAAGAATTAATTTGTATTAGTTCATATTTAATTTTGCATGTTGATACTCGCTTTTTATTGTGCTTGGGAAATGATGAGCGCCAAAATTTATTTTTAAATGGGTAATTATGACAAGATACAATTAATCTAATGGATGGTGAGCTTCGGGAGAGCGCTTGGCTTTCAAGTTATTAGTTTAGTTAGTACTTTATGACACGAAAAGAGCTGGATAAGGGTTTATTTATTGTATTAAGGGTTGTTTGTTAAGAGCTTAAGGAAAATGTAATAAATATTTTTGTTTCACATTAAATTTTTCCTTTAGAAAACTAAGCTTATGACTGGACAAATAATACAAAAAAAGTATTTAAAATCCACACGCTAAAATTAATATCGTCTCACCTGAACGCCCAGTAAATATCGATGCACATGACGTTCAACCAGAAGAAAGTGGCCAAAAAAAAGAACTGTACAGCAAAGCCTGAAAAAAAGTATATATATAAATATAAAAAAGACTAAAGGAAGAAGAAATGTGGGAGACTTTGACAGAAGCCATTGTCAAAAATTCATTTATGTACGATGGTATTTGTAAGTACGTAAGATTTCGAAAATTCATATGAGCCTTCTTGTTTTGTATAAATTAAAATCTTACAAGTGTCTGCACAACAATCAAGGTAAACGTAGAAGAAAAATTAAAATAATTAGGTTTTTTCACAAAATGAAAGTGCCGACAGTTCTTAAGGATGCCATTTTTGTGAAATGCGACGGATTTTCTTTAATTTTTATAAATGTTTGTTATTTAAACCATTACCAAAATGCAACGGGATAAAGTTGAAGACAAAATTTATATATATAAATTTTTTTTCTTCTTTCAGTAAAGTTAGAACCGAATATATTATCCATGTTCGGTATTTATTACTGAAAGCGTTTGTATTTATTAGTTTTTCAATAAAAACCGGTTTCCGAATCTTACAGTGTGGATTAAAGGTTTGGAAATTATGTTATCCTCTAATCCATTGGATATTTGGCTTGGTCTGCAATTTCTATATTTTGCTGCTTGAGTAACAGCAATTTATCATCGAATCGAATCTTCTTGTTCGTTTTCCTTGAAAAGTAAAAATATTACTCGTTAAAATCGAAGATTTAAACAATCTGAAAACAGGTTTTTTGGCTATATTTTTCAAGGCTTTATGTACGTTTGTCCTGACTACACCTTTATGATGGGCTAATGTTAATATTAATTAAATTGCTCCCTTACATAAATGATGTTTTAACGGTTAAAACTCACCTGCGATAATACAATAGGGTACGCCAGGGTCAAAAGGGTATTTCTGAACGACGAAAGCCAACACAAAAGCAATCAGGCTCACGGTGACATACCGTATGACAAGCGAACTGTTAAGGCGAGGAGGAATGGCAAACACGTATACCAAAAGAGTTGCGAAAAGAAATATTGCAGATATCATGAAAAAAATGTTGTAGTATTCGTACTTAGTTTCATCAACTTGTTCGTCCAAACAAAATACTGGATAAACATTTACAGCCGATCCGTTTTTATTCTCGAAAGACTCGAAACAGTATTCATTTTCTAAGATTTGACCGCCACGTCGTACAACGCCGTGTTCCGTGACGGTCAGGGTCTCGTTTTGTTTCATGATGTATTTCCACTTGCACTGTATAAATTTGACGAGAAAAGAGTAATTGGTGTTCGTTAAGCATTGCAGACTTGATTCCCAAGGCCAGGACGAGTTGACGCATTTTAGACCTTTGCTTAAGAATCCCTGACCGAGTGGACAACATTTGTTGACGAAGACGTGGGAGGCACCGACTACTACGAAGGAAAGCCAGCCGAGAACCACACACTTTCGTATCATTTGTAAGACTACCGAGCTGACTGCTGACAGCTTCAAGCCCCCACCCCGAATTTTGGCCCGCAATCTTCTTCCTTTTCCATTATTTTCATTCTTAATCGTAACTTTCAAATAACATATTATTAAGTTATTAAATTGTTTGCTAAATTTTCAAAATTTATAGCCCTAAAAGTACAGGTAGCTGCGCACTAGAAAGATTTATTCAATAATTATTCAGTTATCGTGAGGTGCGTACCGTGACCGCATGATATCTGAATAATTATCTATTAGCGGTCACTAATCTCTACACACTTATTCAATAAATCTGTTAAAAATTGGAAATACATGTTTGCTTTTATGTGCACGTAGTGTACTCGATAAAAGATCATAAAAATTACAAGATATCTGTTGACTTTGAAAGACAGAAAAGAAACTTTGTCTTTATGTAATAAAACATAAAGACGAAGTTACAGATACAAACGTAAAGAAGTGCATAGGTCATTTTTTACATATTTTATCCTATTTTTTCTTCTTAGCGGTTGCATATTGCTCTTTTGAGAATGATGAACTATGTCAATAAATGGTAAGAGTTGGAGAACATTGTGTCACTATTATTATTTAATTTAAAACTTTTTGGCTTTGCGTTTAATTAATATTTGGAATAATTGGCTGTTATTGTTATAATAAATGTTTGTATTATATAATTTTGGCTCCAAAATGATTGATTATGATAATTTATTTTATAAAGCAATTTTTTTAAATCAACTCCCGGAAGTTAGTGTTTAAAAAAATTGGATGCTCAGGGCCGCTGAAATTGGGTCTAGGGAACCGACTGGATACGACTGCGATTACGGACAACTTAGCCGTACAAACTAAGACTGTTTGATTGATACGACTGCGATTACGGACAACTTAGCCGTACAAACTAAGACTGTTTGATTAAGTGGCTCATGTGCTGTGGTTGGTCAAATTGAGCATAATTTCACATTTGTACAATTTTAAATATTTTCAAAAGATGAAAAGGTTATTTTGATAGGTAGAAAAGCAGCAATTTATTTACGAAGCGAAGACAAATAATGGAATTCGTTTACTACTCCTCACTGTAACCCCCGGGAATTTGTAGATCATTAAAAATACCTAGGCCTTGTTTAAAATCATAGATTTAACGTTCTCGCGACAAATTTGACAAAAACGACAATAAAATTGGACACGAGACCAATTCGATATAGTAGCAGGTGTGAACTAAAGAAAGTCACACGATTAAGTCCCATCTAGTATGAGAGGGCACACAATATCCAATTTAGGAAAGTTTGTGCGAAGACGGAATATAAAACAAGATGAAAAAAAGGGTCTACTAGAGAATTTTTATACTCATTTTATCAAAATGAAATTTATTTCATTAATATACTTTACGTCGCATTGTCAATGCCCAATCGTTTTGACCGACCATTACGTTAATATTATCATTTTTTATTAGATCCTTATGTGCCTTTTTATGTTTATATGAACTGGAACTCGTAAGAACGTTTTGCTCTTTTCGACGTTAATCGAACGACGATAAACAATCTATTTTTGCTGTTTGAAATTGCTTGCCAAAAGTCTATCACACTTGAACACTTTTCATAGTGTTTTACAAAATAAAATACAGCATCTTGTGTTGTGTAGGTCAATAGGTCGAAATCTTGTAGGTCTTTTTCTAATAAAATCAGTGTTTCGCAATGTAAAGAAGTGCAAAGTTTTTACATTTCGATTGGATTTTAGAAAGAAAACAACTCTACCACCAAATTGATACATCGTTTCATTTATCACATTTTGTTGTTAGGTCTGGATTTAATCAAACTTACTTTACAGATGGTACTTTTGCA
This sequence comes from Cimex hemipterus, assembly GCA_039619505.1. Classification (NCBI taxonomy): domain Eukaryota; kingdom Metazoa; phylum Arthropoda; class Insecta; order Hemiptera; family Cimicidae; genus Cimex; species Cimex hemipterus. Next base: position 3,422,989 of record CM077107.1, on the reverse strand, counting down.
ACAAATTGGACAAAAGTATCGTTTTGTTTTCGTTTTTAAAAAGAACATAACAATTTTAATGATATGGAGTAACCAAAAGGATAGTATTTTTGTAGTTTATCAATTGTAAGAAGTGTAAAGAATTCGTTTCAATTGGCAAAGATTATTTTATTTTATAAGGGAACTTATCAGGCCTTCTTCTATACTCACGCAATTTTCATTGCAAGTTCTTTTATTCAATAGCGACAATTTGCTTTGGAGCAATAATATTCAAAAGGTTTTTTTTTGTGTTCGCGATGGTAAAAAAAACACATTGACATATCGTCCTAGAAACTGACCCCTAAAATGCTATCGTTAGTCTGATAACTATGTCCTTGATATTCACTATCAATATAAAGTTTGTTATAAACAAAAACTAAAGGGATTTCATGGTTTAATATTTTGCACTTACAAAATTAAAAAAAAAAGAGTTTTTGCTTAAATTTCAGCCAAGATTTAATTGATTTTGTTATCATCCAATCCTTTATTTTCAGTTTATAAAGAAGATAATAAACAAACGAAAGAATCCTGCGAAATGGAAAAAACGCATGCTAAACGTAATTCAACTCACCATCTTCGGTAGATAAATCATAAGGATAAAATAAAACATTTATGGAGTTTTTGTTGATTTCATTCTCACTTATAATTACATAAAAACCCATGATTCTAAAAATAGGACCAAATAGTAATAAACATTTAGAAAGGTTATAGTACCTAATACCGGATATTTCAGCCTAAAAATGCTAAGTTGGTTTTCCATTAAAATTCGCACCTATAAAGAGGGCTAAGGAATTCCTCCCTGACATCGGTCATAAGAAGATAACCCGGACTGATCCACCCCTAAAATGGCTCTCTAAAGGGTTATATAACCCGAAATGTTTGTGTATTGGCCTACTTTTCTGAAAGCATCTTAAGTTTGAGGTAAAGATAATGGAGATAATTCAAGATTTTCTTTTTGTGATTTGGACGTTTGAAACGTTTCATGGTTCGCAGACAGAATCTTGCGAACAGGAAAACCCGCAATTTGAAAGTGGTTGTACATGATAAAGACGATGCAATTTGCCATGTTCTCAGACGGTAATAATTAAAAAAATTTAAATTACATTGCAAATTAGAAATCCGTTCCTCGAGGTAAGACTGCACATGTGGCTGGCTTCTTCGTCAAGATGGAAAATCCAGCACATTTTGATTTAATATTAAAATTCATATACAATAATAATTTTAAAGGTCCTTAAAATGTAACAGAAATGTTTGTTTCTTGCCTACATTTCTGGAAGTGTCTTTAGTTTAAAGTTCGTCAAAATGGAAAAAAGAAATGTAGCTTTCGAACGGTTGTAAATTCGAGGGCGTTAGATAAAATCCTGAATAATTTAAGAATTTTTAACTGGAATTCCTGACATAGACATAAGAAGATAATCTCCGGGTGATCCGGGTCAAAACTTCTTTCTATTATAGTGGGCATTAGATAAAATCTAGAGTAGTTGGAGAATTTTTATGTGGAATTCCGGACATCGGAAGATAATCCGCGGCTAATCCAACCCAAAAATGGCTTGCAATTAAAATGCACACCTCTAAACGGTCGTTAAAACAAATCTGAAATATTTGTTTTTGGTCTAGTTTTCTGAAAGCGTCTTGAGGTATGTAAAATCAAGGCAATCAAAAATTTTGTTTTTGAGATTCACGTTTCAAAATCTGGCATAGTTAAGAAAAAATCCCGAAAGGATTCAGCGGACAGGAAAAACCCACAATCTCAAAATGATTGTACTTGTTGAAACCATTGCAATTAGTAATTTTTTCAAACTGATGTTGAATGATTTTAAAAATCCCAAAAATAAGAAAACCGCACGTAAAACCCCGCCCGAGGGAATCCAAAATTACAGTACAAATTGATAATGCGGTCTTCGAGGAAAGAGCCCCTGTTACTCTTCGTCGTGACGGCAGCAAATCCGGTTCTTAACTCGGGAAAGAAATAGCGGGAGATATTTTGCTTTTGCACCTTTTTCTTCCGCTTCTTCTTTTGGTTTTCGTAATGTCGAGTCGTCAGACGCTTACGTCCTTGTTTCACCTGTTTTCTTTCCACCACGCACAGGGAACACATCAGGTCCATACAACGTCTTCTCTGACCGTCGGCCAAACACCACAAACTCCTTCCTTCTAAAGACACGGTTGAATATTAAAAATCTGTAACTATTGCATATTGTAATTTTCAAAAAATTTAGTTCATTTTTCATCCTTCTTTATTGTTTTCAAAGGCTCATCATAATGAAATAAAAGCTAATATATAAGTTAGCCTTATCCATTATTAAAAACGTTGACATTAGTTAAAATATTTTTACAGTTCTTCATGAAGTTCAAATTTATTATAAAGTATTAAAAATAAAAAGATATTTTAAAAGAAAGATTAAAGCACTTAAATAGAGACGTTTTTCAAGCATTAGTGAAGAATAATGCTTTAAAAAATTCCCTCTGTGAATACGCATTTTGAATAGGAATAGCCAATTAACTATATGCAAAATAAAATCATCGTTGAGGTGTCAAAGATGCTTAATGTCTCCTAATAAAACAAAGGTTACATCTTCTCTCTTTTTTTGTCATACAGGCATTTAATGTTATTTTTAAACACGGGAGAAAGTCACAATTTCAAAGTAAGGTTAAAACTGAATTGTGTCAAGGCAAGTTGTCTTGAATTTAATGGAGAAAAAACAGAATTAATCACACGAGAGCGAGCGATATGGGTTGGATTAATGGAAAGACAACGTTCTGGTGGAGGAATGTCGCCTGGCAGCTACCGAACCTTTCTGATCCTTAGATATCCTTCGTTTCCTTTCCAGCCGGAGCAGGGAGAAAACCGAATAATGCATACTGTGGCTCAGTAAATGTACATAACAAATAATCGACCATGAAAATCAATAAAGGTTGATCAAAATTTGTACGTTAGATCACAGATTTAACAAAACTGTTTTTTTGGAAATATTAACTACGTGTCTGAGTGTTTTTGCCAATGATAACCATGAATTTTTTAAACGGATATTAATATGGGTTTCTGTCTTCGTCGTGCGTGGATATAAAAATTATTATATGTCAGCCGTTCGTTTTTTTAAACATAGGATAATTAAATAGTGTACAAACATTGTTTTAAATGTATCAGATATATAAAAAAAATTATAAAAACAAAAGTTCGCTTACAGTAAAGAAAGACAAATTGGATTGGTTTTGAATTTGGTAAAAAGCACACACACACTCACAACTACTACTTTTCAGTTTCTCGAGGAAAAATTTACCCGATTTGAGTGTTTCTACATTTTCTCAGACTTTCGACAAAATATGGCAATATGGATTATTATACAAATTAAAATTATTTTTACCCCAGGCCTATTATCTAATTATCCAATCATGCCTTAAGGATTGATTTTTTGCAGTAAACAAGGGTGTGGATACTTCTGAGGTGGAGGAAGTGCATGCTGGTGTGTCCCAAGGACCAATGTTGGGGCACACAATTTTTTACTCCTGATATGCCCAGAAATGAGGATACACTTTCCGCCACATACGCAGATGAAACCGCCATATTAACAAGCCATTCTTTTTCTACGTAAGTTTCACTTGTTACAAAACCACATCTCAACAATTGAAAACTTGAGCAATCTTCGGAAAATAAAGTTTAACCTCTCAAAGACACAATATATAACCTTTACACTCCGTCGTGAGAGTTGTCTTAGCATATACTTGTACAATGAACCTGCTCCTGAATCCGACAAAGTTAGCTATTTAGGAGTTACATTTCATTGAAGAACTTGAAATCCATACACACGATTAAAAACAGACGCTCAACAAATTATTTAAAATGCATTATTACTTACTTAACCGACAATCACAATTACCATTAAAATCAAAACTTTCGACATACTCATACATACTCAAACCTAATTGAATGTACGGGTGCCAGGCTTATACAAATATCGGCCAAATATTCTGATATTCAAAGATTACAAGATTTCCAATCCTAAATTTTACGACAGATCTTCACATGCAAACAGTTTTTCAGCCATGAAAACATATTACAGACGTTTTCATGGTAAATTAAAAAATCACACTAACACTCCAATTACCACGTAATCGTCTGAAAAGAACATGGATCTTTTAAGGTTAATATCATTTTGTTAATCCAGAGAGGCTGCCAATGGATAGCTTTCTTTATATCGCCCATAATGCCATGACCATAAATTGAAATCCAACCTGTTAGTTGTATATACTATTTGTACAGTTGTACATACAAATAAATGAGGAACAAAAGGTTCTCCCGTCGATATTCCATTTCAATGCATATGTTCCAATTCATGACACTTTATCGCAATTTAACGTTATAACAACCCTATTACAACCGTTTGAAAACTTTATTTCTTTTCTTGTAGTCTTTGTCAAGAAGCCTTTTATTTTATGACGTGTAAGTGAGAAAAATAAGGATGAAATCAACACGAACTCTTCAAAAGGTTCATTTTAAAAGATTGTAATACCGTTAGATAAAATTAGGGTAGTATGAGAATATTTAAGCAGAGCATGGTACATTGAACTTAAAAAAATATTGCCCGGTTGATCCATCCCAGAAATGTCTATTAAAATCGTATTTATGAGCTTTAAGAGTGCTTAAAACGAATCCGGAATGTTTCGTTTTCTCCCTACTTTTATTGAAGCGTCTTTAGTTTAAAAATATGCCAAAATGGAGATAATCAAAAAATTTGCTTTTGAGTTTAGAACGTTTCAAAAGAAGCAAACAAAACAAACGCAAAAATCCTGTGGACATTGAAAACGCGCAATTTGAAAGTAATTGTACATAATGAAGCCAATGTAATTTGCCATTTTCTCAGACTGACGTTAATAATTTTGAAAATACTAAGAAAACTTCCGAGGAAATTCTAACTTACATTATAAATTGAAAAAGCTGAAAAGGTTTAGTCAAAGTATGATAAATGCAACTGTGGCTTGGCAATTGGCAAACCCAGTACAAAAATGTTCATGATAGGTTTCCTATTAAAATTCGTATCTAACGGGTAAAAGATCTGCTTAAAATTAATCCAAAATCTTTTTTGCTCACTTTATTGGTTTGAGGTATGTCAAAATGGAGATCATCCACAATTTGGTTTTTAAATTTTAAATGTTTGGAACGTTCTTATAACATTTTATATATCTAATCTCATTTAATGCAATCCTGCATATCATTTTTTTATCCTAAGGAAAAAATACTCGACTGATATACAGGCGGTCAGATCGCCGTGCTAAAAAAATCACTTTTTAGTAAGTAAAAATTATATGTACACTGTCGTCAACCTTATGGTTTTACCATCTTTAGATTTAGCAACGAAATTCCTTTTAGATCTACTTTTGATTTAATAATTACAATCTACTTACAGAATAACTTCAGAAACATCATAAAATTTGCGAAATGGTTATTTTCGATCAACTTCTTTAAAACATAGCTCCCTTACGTTACATTTTCAAACATTTTTTTATTCGATTTATTATTTGTACAAATACATTTCAATTTATACAAAGCTTTATTCTACACCTCTATTATTTAGATTTTTTGATAGGCAATTTCAGTTGGCAGTTGGGAAAAAGAAGACTTAAAGAAATGCTAAAACTAAAAATAGGGTCATAGGGTTTTATGTAAAGATACGTTACATCTTAAATAAACACTAAAAATTAGTATCGTTTTCACGGATTGAGAGCTAACCACACTGTGTAAAACCTTGAAATACATAGCAGAGGGTGTTCGGCTCTTATTTATCATGCTAGCGATCCTGGGTTCGAATTCTGCTATTGCCCGCGGATTTTTAATTGTCAATAAAATAGAAGTACTTTAACGTTAAGAATAAAACCAACAATACATGGCAATAATAAGACCCAGAATAGCCTGTGGAACACTAATCGGGTAGAATAAAGTTCAACAAAAAGTAGCTACCCGAACATTAGGCAGCATACAAAGACTAGCAAGCCTATGTATTAGGGGCGATGAGAACAACCCCTACAAACGCATTAGAAACTTTGCTAAACCTGCCTCCGCTGGAAATAATCATACGAGAGTGGCTAGGAAAAGCTCATTTAGGCTCCAGAAACAACTAAATTGGAAAGGAACTAAACAATTCGGGCATACAACCATAATCAACAAAATCAGACACCCATTATTAGAAATGGGGACTGATTACACGATTACACAACCCTCACCAAGACTGGCAGAAATACTGCTGCAATTGGAGAGGGTCAAACTCAGAGGAGTGGTAGGATTACTAACCGGTCACTGAAATCTGAGAAAACATCAACACAACATGGGTATATTATACAGCGATGAACCCATCTGCAAATTATGTAATGAGGAGGAGGAAACAGCCACTCATATCACCTTCGAATGCGAAGCAAAAGCTCAATGGAGGTTTAACCTAACGTACGAAAAAGAATTAAGGAATCAAATTGCAGCAACAACCGTCAATGACCTGATACTTCTAAGGAGAAGGATTGAGTCTATTGTATTAGGAAGGTACTAGCCAGAAGGCTGCAGTGCCAGGGGAATCGAAACCCCGCTTCCTAGCATCCTTTCCACCATACCATACTGTAAAGTGGTTTGACCCCTCGTTCGCCGACACCCAACAAACAGTTGGATGTTAAGCTCTCCTGTACGACAGGAATTACTTTACTTTTATTAAAACTTTTATAAAACCACATTTAAAACAAAATTTTGCTCGTAAAGTGCATGGGCAAGAACTAACAATTGTCTAAAATTTCTCGACTTAGTATCTCCAAAAAATGTTTAGTGAAATTTGTACTCCCATAAGCGCCCCTTGTAAAAACGACTAGTTTGAAGTACATCAAAAATAATCCATTATTTTGTTTAACGATAATCGATTTGTATCTTCTTTGGTATAAGATTGCATTTTAACGCGATAAAATAATTGACGTTAGCAAAACTTTATCAATACTATATAAAATAAGTTAAATTCTTTTTATCACAGATGGTAAGCCGGGAAACGAACGCTTAAAACGAACATCCTATAAAACGTTTATGTTTTTCTCATATTATATAACTTTCAACTGTTGACGTGTATGATGCCAAAATGACGTTCTAATATTTCCACTAACTATTTATCTCTGTTGGAAGATGTTGGTCAAAAATATTATAAACAACTCTCAAGGGTCAGAATCTATTAGTCACACATTAAGTATAATTAGTAAATAAAGTCTTTGCAATAAATTGTGCCATTGTTACAGGTTAAACAAAAGATCTGACTTTGCAGGACGAAAGTTGTTTTAATTATCGAATTCTTCCGTCAACAATATAATTCAACGATGTACCGAAATTACCGCGTATTTGCAGTTAATTTTGATTTGTTAGTTAATCTGTTTTGGCTATTTCCGTTTTGAGGTTTTTCGCGATATGTGTCTTATTTATAACTAAGTTAATTATAATCAAATACAACAAACTTAATTATCAAAGCAATCATTTTGTAAATTACCATTTAGCAATTCATAAATCAGTCATAATGAAAATGTATAATAATTGAAATTAAACGTTTAAATCCGTTGACTTGAATAATAATACTATTAATAACTAATTAAATAATAAAGACAGTCCTTGGGCATGAGAGTGGGTTGTTGTGTCCCCTGTTCAAACTTTTAAGGGAAACGGGGGTGTTATCCGATCTGTAAATATTGTGATATTGTAAATGTGTGGCTCTGCACTGTATTTTTGTGTGAATGAGTAAGTGAGAGGGCCAAGAAAATTAAAGCGCAATTTGAACAATTAAACATATCTCATGTACCACAAGGAATAATTAATTAATTGACTATCAATATTTGCCCATTCACGATTTTCATAAATAAAGCCGAACACCCCGTTGTTATTTATAATGGAAGTAGCATGAGAAAATAAATAAATAGGTACGCATTGTCTACGTCTGAATTGCGTATTTTGACATTGAACATACATACGACACAAATATTCGGCGAGAAATCTAAACGAGACACAACGGAAGAAATTACGGAAAAAACCAACAGATTTCTGGCGAGTTATAATTTGATCAATTATAATAATTAAAACGTCCGGTTAATAGCGAATGTTGTTAGCGGTTGGGAGGTCGAGGAGGGGCATCTGCACATTTTGCTGTTTCCAGTCGTACAGATTACACAAATCGAACTTATCCAGATTTTTTAAAAAACATTTCTCACGTTGGCTACAATAAGATTTATTTATTTCTATTGAAGATGTTGACTGTCCTTAAACTACCTGAAGATATGAAAAAGATGATTTTAACCCGAACCAAAGCCATCAACTAATTTGTATTCTGCAAAAAAAATATTAAATTGAACAAATTATTGTTAAACCTAAAGCTAATACAGTAAACTTTTAATTAAAACGTGTATTTGTAAGGAATTATCATATTAAAGTCTTATGTTTATGTTGAACCCGAGCATAATGAATGCTGTAAACATAATTGCATGTGCTAAATAAAACCAGAGAGTGAGACAAACAGACAGATAGACAGAGAGAATTATAATTGTTTTTTGATGTTTAAATGTGAATTTTGAGTGAATAAATAAGGATCTGTGAAAAAATGCTCTTCTTTTCGTGCATCTAGCTTCAAAAAAATTAATTAATAATATTTTGTTATTAATTTTATTTTATTACGATTAATCAATTAAAAAAATTTCAATGTTCCAAAATATAGGACCATAAAAATAAAAATAAAAACAATTATATAATTTTTTTATATTATAGCGATAGAGCGGGAAAGGACCTGAGATATTTAATTTTACCTATTGTCAAAAATTATCATTGTAATGGTACGCATGCAGTACGGGAATTGCGTGCTTAAACGAAAACAAAATGAGACACCATCGGTGTCATGTCTCAACTTTATTACTGTGTGCTTTATTAAACTTTAATTAGGATAAGAATTGTTTGAAAGGTTTAGAATGTTTGTATAATTTGAGTAATGTTTTTCTGAACATATTTTTTCAATTGTGTGCTAATCCTTTGTATATTTTAATAATCAATAATGATGTTGTACGTATACGGTCACTCAGTATTAATTTACGTAAACCATTTTCACACTTTCTAATATAAAAAATATTGTTTTGTTTATGATGTTTCTTTAATAGTCAATTGATGTTGAAGGTTAATGTAAGCGTTCTTTATACCAACCCTGAGAACAATCGAATGTCCTATCCTCGGGCGGGTAAAAGCTGTTTTCAAGATTGTTTGAACCGTGTGACTTATTTCCTGGTGGGTTGCTACAATATCTGTTAAGGTACCCGGCCTTAACCTTAGGAGTTCGGCACAAGTAGGTCGGGAGTGACAGGGAAGAGATAAGCCCCTGCTGTCGGTAAGTCCTTGGCTGAAAGAAAGGTCAGTGGTGGGACCAGTCCCAGAGAGCGTGTTGTCGACTTACCGAGGAGGATGCAGAATTGGACGTCCATAGTGCTGGATGCTATCTGGACTACAATGAGCGAGGAATAGCTAGCGATTAAAGCTGCAACGTGTGACATCAGACAATACCCGTGAAGGCTCCTCAGCTGTTTAAAGATCGCGTACACGAAAAAAGTGATCAAGAGAAACGGAATAGAAACGAGCATTCCGACGGGGTAGACGGCGAACATCCCCTTCGCTTCGGCATCTTCGGGCTCTTCGTCGTCTCCCAGGAAACAGACTACGGGCCTGACTCCGTTTTCGTGCGCTATGACATCAAAACAATATTGACCAGGAGGATCCTTCCTTCCGTCCCCCCTTACCAACCATCCCGTGTCCAAGAGGGTGAACTTTTCACTCGGGTCCTCGTACGGATCCAGATAATACATGAAAGTGTTGCAAACCGGGAATCCGTAAGAGAGTTTCGGCACACTTTCGTTGCTCGGCCTCAAACCAGGCCATGTGTGTATTTGCGGCAAGACGAATGTCTCGTTGCTTCCGCTGCATTTCCCTTGGTCGAATATGAAATCTTGTGGACAACACTTTCGGACGCTCGTCGTTTTGATTTTCTCAGCTGAGACCGCCAACAAAAGCCCCACTACGACCGTCAGGTACATGGTTAAATGACTGACTCTCGCACAACTCTCTTTCCACCGTTACTCTCCCACCACGTTGATGTTACCCCTCCTTGAAAACACACATAAACAAGTTCGACAAGTTCATTCGTATATTTTGATATACAATTAGTTTATTTTTGTCAGAAAACCCCCGATTACTCATTATTTTTAGTCAATTGCTAATTTAAACAAGTATTCAAACTAATATGACGAAGTTGATATGACTATAGTTTCCTTAACAATAAAACATAAAATGTTAAAAAAGCAAGCTTAGCAAACATTACGCACCAATTTCTTAAAATACTTAATCAATTTTTCGACAGAGGTTTAACAAATAATAAAAAACCACGTAATTATAAGATACCAGAGATTCTTTGAAATGAAGTTGCTTTTAAAGATATGGAACACGTGAATCATTTTGTAATCTATTTTTTTATAATTCAAAATTGCTTTAAAAAGAATGAAGGTTTGTTTCTTGGCCAGCCTGTTCCATAGAAATACACACACACACACACACACACATGTTTTAAATATACACATATATTTATATAAAAATAAATTATTTAAGGTGGTTAAAGTTAAAACATGATAAAGCTCGAGGGGAGATATGATCGTACGCTTTTATAAAAGAATAATTTATGGCGATATCCAATTTTTTTTAAAAAATCTCCAATCTTAGTTTAAAGAAAATCGTCCTCTATAAAAAGTACACTCAGTTTGTATAATTTAGTTAATCTGTAGCTAGGTAGTTCAGGTCTGTCTGGCATTCCAAAGACCAAAGAAAATTTTACGACCACAATGACCTGATTTGAAATTGACCGATGACAGGTTCATCCCTGCGACCAAGAGGGACACGTTCCCTTTGACTGGACAGTCCATGTCCTGTGTCATCTTACTAAGTCCTATTCGAAGTTATTTAGTTATCTGAGATCCTTTTATAATATTATTTTAATATGTGTGCAATTCATTATTATTCTTTTTGTAATAAAGCTGTGTGTATACGAACTACAAGTACACGGCTATAACGGTTTCTATTTGTTCTAATAAATATAATAATTATGTTTATAAAACTGTATGCAATTAGTTTCCAATTAGTTATAGTGTGTGGTTAAAAAAACGTACCAATACATCTATAGAGGAAATTAAATGATAAAATCGTCCGATAAGCGAGAATAAACAGATAACAGATATTAAACACACACTTTAGTTGGTCATATCAACAAAATTATTATTAGTCGTTTAAACAATATATTAAAAAATTCACTCACCTAAGAAAATACATTGTTCCAATGATAAATAGTTGGAAAAAACTTGAACTATTACAAGGGTGACATAGCTAAGAAAAATCGGAAAAACGTGCCGCAGAAGAATATGACCGTCGATGGAGTGATACGGTCTCAAAATAAGGTAGATGACCAAAGTAACCAAAAGAAATGGTATAGAAATTATCATCCCGATACAGTAAATAATCGGTATCTCGGTTTCTTCGTCTTCGATACACCTGGCGAGTGACACACCAGGTTCCAAATCATCCATTATCATATAGTCAACGCAGAAAAGCACCTTATCATGATTCAGGCCAGTTATAAGTACTGGATCTTCTTCAGGGAAATACAATGCCCCTTGTTTAGAAACGTTGAATTCGTCCGAGGTGAAAATAACCCTTTCGTTCGGAGGGCACGTCAAATCGCTGGGTACGAAGTCGAATCCGGTCCAATTGTCCGAACCCCAGGGCGGCTTCGGGTCCCCTTCGACACATCGCGAACCGTTGAAGTGCTTTTCGACAGGACAGCATTTCGGCACGGTCACGTTGCCACCGATCACGGATAAAACGGAGTAAGAATAAATACATACTATCGGTAACAAGAAGCTAGACATGACTAAGAGAGATTCCCCACCCGTTTAAAAAAAATTGTATTAAACGATATTTCAAAGTGATTAATAACCCCACTATGTGAATTGCCCTTTCCAATCTAATCGAAAAGCGAGCTAGACTGAGTCAAAAGCGATAAAAGTCACCTCTGCAAAAAAGGCCCCGTTGTAAGAGATGTTTTCCCATTGTTTAATTAAATGATACGAGTGTTTCATCCTGTAATTATAAAAATTGATCACTTTTGTTTGATGTATTCAAAGTATTACATCCTGTACGTCAACACCACTTATGATGCCTGTGCTGAAAATGTAAAGGCACTGAAGCCATTTTTTTCCTTTATAAATTCCTTCAAGTTGACGGCCAGTTGTTTCGGAATAGAGCTTTTCTTTTTGAACTGAATTTTCTCTTGCTCTGTAGTATAGTGTACAAGAAAATCCTGTCCTTATGTCGTCTTCCATTTGACATGAGAATGAGGAGCTTGGTTGGTTGGTTCTTTTACTCTTAAAGGTATGCTGCGAAATTTACGTTTAGAGTGTGGATGCACATGCACAAAGTAGTGTTTAATTAGTCTAATTGGCTGATGGGATACTTAACTTCGACCATCGACGCTCTTAAACTATTGTACAAACAATTTCACGCTTATAAATGCATTATCAGAAAGTACAAACTCGTTAATTATACAATTAATGTGAGGTGATTAGTGGCTGTAGGTCGATGATTATTCAGAGGTCTGGTGTGATGTAGGTTTCAAAAAAACATTATCTTTATCGTGCCAAGATTCGATCTTTATTGAGATCATCTTCAGGGCCTGGGATTTACAAACGTTGTTTAAATTTAGCAAATGCATGCAGATGTGGAAAACAGTGAATTTATACAATGGGAAAAATATATTTTTATACAATTAATAGACTAGTTAGGTATAATAACAAAATCTGTATATCAAGAGTACAATTTTTTCTTTCAAAAATTATAACACGGAACTCTTGGTTTCCCTTCTCAAGCACAAGTGTCATATCGGGTTCCATTACCTATTCGTTCTCTATACGGAGGCAACGAATGCCACCATTCAATTAAGTGAGACACAACCTCTCTGCATATGCACACGGGCTTTGGCACAAAAGTAAGTATTCATGTAGTTGTTTTTAAAATCTTGCATACCGTACATACATAACACGAATATGTCTAGTTTTCCAAGCACAAATTTGGTTAATCCCGGCTAATGCATCCTGAATTATTAAAAGAAGATTAAGAAGAGAAGAATATTCTCAACTATAAAATTAAATGTAAAAATACCTTGAAAAGGTTTTGAACCAAAATTGGTACTTTTAAAATAACATTTTTTTTCACATCCAATTCAAAAATGATTATTAGTATAATGTAAATAATTATCTGTGCATCAGGGATGACATCTATTGAAAGAAATAACAGTAAAACTTATAAAATTCAAAGGGGGAAAATATAAGTAAGAAATTTATCCCTATCGTATTACAATCAATACAAAAAAAAATTATGGCTGTTTTATTGTCAAATTATGGTTTAAATGTTCAATTAATAGATATAAAATTTATATATTGCAATTTATTTTTGCTCGGAATGTAATTTCGCATTTTGTATAACCAATGTAAAAATTCTTTCTAAGTAAGCCTTAATAAATTAAATTCTTTTGTAAAATTTATGTTTAGCATCTAAAATTGCTTTTGAACTGAAAAGTAAATTCATAATATTAAGAAACAGTAAATTTAATGGAAATTATTAATGTATAAAAATTACTTTTATGTATAAAAACATTGTTTATTGTTACCTAGTAGATACGTTAGATGTAATGAAATTTTTGTGTGCATAATAAGCATGAATCAAGTAAAATCTATTCTTTGACATATCTGTAATAAACCTTTTAAAATTAAAATATTTTTTTGTTTTACCCATTAAAAAAAAACTTTAAAACATAAAGAAATAATCATGCTATTACGGTTTTATATAGTTATATTATATTGTTAAATAAATAAGGATAACCTTTGTTTCCAAAAGTGGACAAAAGGGAGAAAGGATACTTGAAAATATTTACCAGAGACAGATTTTTATGTTAAATTTGTTAGGATTTATTTATAAGTTTTTCATTACCCACGTTCGTTCACTTTGTATGTATTTTTTATTAACTCTTTCCGAAGCCCCCCGAAGCAAATAACTGAAGTATATTTCCACAAGGCTTTTGTTTTCATGTTATTCAAAATTAAAAACTAATTAGTGCTATTTAAAGAGTGCTGTAAATTTCCGTAAATGAATACGTTCGAACCGGTATTACAAGAGGTGTTCGTTTCCACAAGCAAACAACGTAGGACTGAATGCCACCAATATGTTGTCGTCCTTGGGTCGACATGGGAATTTTTTCACTACACCATGGCCAAAGGAACCGAGTTGCAAAGGATCAGTTGTGATATTTTCTCTTTTGATTTGATACAGACAGTTTTTTAAAAGCTTTGCAATAGAAAGACAGATTCGTTGGTACTTGATTTCCAAGTATTAGTCAGAAATAGGTTTTCATACCACTGATAGAGGAAAAATATATTCTTTTCAAATTTACCTACCGAAACTCGTGCAAACTCGTAACGAAAAGGAGTTTGTGAAGATCTGGATGGCAAGAAGAACGGTATAGCCGAAGATCATGGATGCGATATGAAGCATTAGGCAGAATCCGTGCAGGTTTCTCAAAGAAGGTAATATAGCATACGTGAGGAATGTGAATACCATCAAAAGAATAGAGAATGCAATTCCGATTCTATAATACTTCGCTTGTGGCTTCGTCTCGCTCGGTGGAAAGCACACGAATATAAAGGAACGGTTGTAATCTTCAATAAAATCGAAACAGTGTTCGTACACGTGTCGCACACTAGCCACCTTCGATCCTTCCGAAGACGGCTGAGAGGCGGGACGCTTCACCAGCTCAAATTCGTCCAGATTCAATATTACAGGTGCACCGTCAAAACAGTTGAGTGGCCAGAAGGCTGAAGACTGATTTTTCCACGCGGTTTTCGATGTCACGACAGGGTTGTCTGACGAGGTGCAACTGGCGTTCCAAATCGACTGCCCTGAAGGACAACATTTTGGCAGTTCGACTTTTGCGATTTCAGCTCCGGCAAGTGAAATGAACGAAAGAGAAACTTTCATTAGTACGGTCAGCGGCATGACTGAAGGAAAAAACCTTCATTCCTAGAGTCAACTCGTATTTTTCTCCTGTCCCCCTCCCAATAAATTATCCCGATCCATGCGTCCAACTTAATTCAGTCGATTACTACTCTAAAAGATGAGGGGCCGCTGTGTACTCAGCAGTATTATCCATTTAGACATGTTTTGTCCCTATTGTCGGCTATTATTAGAATTATTATTAAATTAGCTTGTAAAAACATTCCGTAATTTACGAACATTAATCAAATAAAAATGGGAAGCAAAAAAAATAGTGTAGTTATTACATTGCAAAACAATTTTCAGGAACATCCCTTTTGTTTCAAAAATTATAACATTTGTTTTACTGTTAAAGAGACAACTTAAAATCCTAACAATCAATATTTTTGATATTGGATATTATTGTTTAGGTAAATTTAAAAACCCTTTTAATTCCAGCAGATTTTTTGTATTTATGGAAGACGCCTTTCACTGATGATGCTCATAGGTCGAAGAACGGGAAAAAAACCTTCCACAAATAAAGTAAATATGCATGCTGGAACTATAGCGTTTTGGAATCCAGCTAAACAATAATGTCTAATGAGGTTCCATTAAAGAAAATATTATGTTGAAACTACATAATAATAATCATATTGACGATAAAATAACAATTATTTTAATTTTAGAAGTAACCATTTTATTGGATATAACATAAATTAACAAACATGAAGAGTATAATACTAAAGGAAAATTATCAAATTAAAGTAGGGAGGGAAACCTAGTTGTGAGGTAGCCCAAAAAACGGTTATGACTTAATTTTCTTAAAAAAATAATAACATTTATTATACTTTTGAAAAGGCAACTTAAAACTCAAAGTCAATCAATATTTTTGAAGTTCAAACTATATTATAATTATTGAGATATCGTGAGATGCTATCTGGTGTGATGTAAGTTTCCGAAAAACATTTTCTTTATCGTGCCAATGTTTCGATCTTTATTGAGATCATTTTCAGGGCTCAAAATGTTTTTCTTCTGTGTACTTGTGCATTGTATATTATAATAATTATCATGTTTATGAAAAATCGCAATTATTTCAATTTTAATCATGGTCATTGTAAAATAATAGTTAACAAAAGTTAATTAAATAAAGAGAGGAAACCTAGTTATGAGGTAGTCAAAAACATTTGACTAACTTTCATTTAAAAACAATCTTTATGTCCAATTGCACTGTGTCTCAGTTTTAATTAGACTTTTTCTAAAAGGCTTCTTTTTTTTGTTTTCTTCTTCATTCATAATGTGAATCCCTATGTCGCTGAAGGACCTATCAGCGGTGCAGCATCCCCCTTTCTTTGCCAGGAATACCAAATATGGTAAACATAGGTTTTTAAGTTGTCTGTTTCAAAGTACTACTTGCTTAAAATGCTTAAATTATAACATTTGCTTTACTTTTGTAAACAAACCTTAAAAATCTAAATTATTTTTTGTGGTTAAAAACTCCATAATCATAATTTACAAAGAAATCCAATTTTGTTATTTCAGTCATAGGACATTTTGTTCTATTTAAACGATCGTATTAAACAATTATTGAAGCTTGATAATAATAAAAAGTACTGCTGTTAGTTCTAAAATTAACCATGAACTTGATTGATTAGAAAATAATGTCAGTCCTACTAATCTGGATCTGGATATATAAAGTGGGTGTTGGCAAAGAGTAAAAAATGTTTACGTATTGCTATTTATTTCTGATAATTGATCTTTAATTACTCATATCGTCCCTATTGTAGGCAACGATACTTCAAATGATTTAAAGAAATTGAAGTAAACGATGATGCAAAATCAAAGTTATTTTTATATGTACGGTAAACTGCCAGAAAAAATTTGCAGTAGTAACTTTAAAAATTGTATTAGTTTTAAAACGTAGCAGAAGTTAGGACAGTGCAAAAAAGATAGCCTAACGATCATCAAAGATTGCTAAATACAGAAACTTGTCAGAAAGACCAAAATTAGATGGTGGATAAGACGAAAAGGACAAACTACATAAAGTAATTGTCTAAGTGATAGTCATTTAATCAACATGCAATGATGAAATATGTGTACAATGGCATTAATTTATAATAGTCATATATATGATAAAAAATTATATTCTACTTTATCCGATTTAAACAAAAAATAGGATAAAACTGTTACGACAATACGAATTTTTTTTTTCAAATCAAACCGTGCCAGTGCACGGTCAGCACTCATTGTTATTCACATTTAACACATATTCAAATTTAAGCTATACAAGGAATTCGTTCATGCATCCTGCTTAGTATCATAACTTTTCTTTTACAGCCGGTTGCAAGAACAACGGAATTCGGTGGCTGCCTGCAAACGGGCAGATAATAGTAGTTCGATCAAAATTTATTATCACTTGTCCGCCTATTCTCATTGTTAGCGTAGAGTCGATTTTTGATTAAGGGTAAACCGCTTTCATTGTGTGAATCAGTCGAAAAATCGGAAAAATATTGTCTACACTTGGGCAACTAGCGAGAATTTACACACCACCATATGATACGTAGTTGGCGGCCCGTACTTTGTTGTATATTTCCATTGTATATAGCTTGTTCCTATTAAAAATTTAAACGATTACATACACACACCGATAAGTAGATAGATGGATGGACTGATAAACTGACAGATAGATAAATAAAGGGGGAGAAGGGAGAGCAGCGACAGGGAGAAAGAGAGAGAGAGAGAGAGAGAGAGAGAGAGAGAGAGAGAGAGAG